>VYZW01014162.1:46711-71420 GCA_013401315.1 Balaeniceps rex | reverse complement strand
TGATGTCAACTGTAAGCCAAGGAGGCTGTGCCAGTCTTGTGCCACTAGGGTTTTTTTTTTTTTTTCTTTCAGTAAATTAGTGCTTTTCTAGGAATAGCAAGAAGGGCCTTAATAAAAGCATAGGGCTGCACATTTGTTGACTCTCACTTCTCCCCAGGTAAGACTGACCCTGTAGCTTTTCTTTCGTAGCAGCTGTCAATCACGCTATATTTTTCTTTCTTGGATCTTCCAGAGCCAATGGTGTTCTGAACTGTGTTGTGTCACCGCTGCCTTTGCATGATGCTCTAGTAAGTTCCTTAAGGTGTGTTTCTAAGGGTTGTGTTATTCGGAGGACAAAATTCCCCTGCAAAATCCTGTGTTACTGATTATCCTTGAGAGAGCAGGAAACNCTTGAGAGAGCAGGAAACTAGCCTGACCTCTCAGGAACACATCCTAAGTTTGAATCTAGTCTTCATTTAATATTGGCAGGTGCAAGTCTGCCAAATGACCTGGAATTGCATTAGTGATTAATCTGACCTTACCTACTTTGCTGGTTAGGCTTAGGGAAAATACAACTTTTGGAATAAAAGGTGAGATTGTATTTTTCACTGTTGTCACATCTCTTAATTATGCAGTTCAGCCTGATTGCAGCAGTGAAGTTGTGTGGGTTTTATGCATCTGTCTGTTCCTTTTTCTTTGTACTATTTCACATGAACCATTTGTATCAGATCTTTGTTATCACATCTGTCACTATGTGCTGATTCCCTCTCTCTGAATTTCAGTCTTCCTTTTCACTGTGCCCTTTCTGTTTTCCATCAGGTTCAAAACACTGTATTCTCTGCTACCTTCCCTCTCATGTCATTAGTTGCAAGCAGTTCAGCCTCTAAAAGTGTCATTTGAAGGCTCCTTTTAGTTTTCTAAAAATTTCTACTCAAGGCTCTTTTGTTTCTGAAAGCTCCTTCCAACAGCTCTGCTCCTTCAGGCTCCATTTTGTAGGAATATTCCTGTAATGTCTGGCTTTATAAACTGAGGCAAGTACAGCATAGAAACCAAGGGAATTCCTTCCTGCATCCTCTTTTTTTCTTCTTGCTTCCTATTCAAGTGGTTGCTGAATTTAGTTGTGGCTGGATACACTGGAATCTTTTGCTTTCTTAATAGTATCAAAAGGTAGTGTTTGCTTTCCAGACGTCATCTTCACATTTCAGACCTTCCAGCCTCTCTTCCAACAGTTGTTGCATTAGTAAACTTTAAGGTGACAGGGTAAAAGACAAATTTGATTCCTTGTTCCTTCATACCAAATAAGTCTACCTGTGTTTTAAAACAAGACATGTACCTTTAGGCAAATACACTGATTATGTTAACCAACAACTGAGTACACGAAAGTCTTCCTTGTCCTGATGCCTGATGAGATAGGACAGATTAATGCTCTGTATAAACTATTAATTAAAAGTCCTGTTTTGTGGCTACATAATTGGACAGGTCTGCCACAATGAGCTGAGCAGCAGATCAGAGTCTAAGTGAGGAAACCCACAAAAACCAAACAAAAACCCCCAGATCTTTGCTTTTATATGTGTTACAGGAATGACTGCTTGTACTTCAGATTGCGAGGGCATGTACCCAGAGACAGCTTTCTCCCTAAAAAAATCAGCAGTCTGAATGAATATCACCAAAAAGCAGAGAAGGATTAAATGGTTGATTTGCCCAGCTGTGATTGTGATGGGAGAATAGTATCTGACTCCTTAAGTCGAAATCTGATGTCTTTCTGTCTACACTAGGCTGAGTACTCAGTTTGACAAGTGGTGCTTGAACTTGGTTTATAATGAATTGCTATCACTTTTGGAAAAATCAGGAACACTTTGCTGACTTCAGAAAAGTGTACTCCAGGGTCTTTGTTGGGAACTGGAAATGCTGCCAACTTCTTCTAAAATAGCCTGAAGTTCAGATTGTTGAAATAAGAAGTAATGAGCTACTGCTGTATGCCGAAGCCTGTGTGTAACACCATGTAGCTCATGAGCCTTGAGGACTCCAATTCTGTCCTTGGTGTTAAGATTTCTTTGCATTTTGTGATTAGATTCTGGTGGTTGTGAAAATTAGCAAGGCTATTACAGGGTTACATCTTATTGAATGCAGTATTTAAGTGAAGATGTGTGTGTGTGTTTCAACAGATGCGTAAAAACATTTTAGGGAATATTTTCCGTACAATCTGTAACAAAGAAAGGACATGAAATAAATACTTAAGAATTTGCCAGATCTCTGAGGTTTTCTTCTGCTTCGTGTTTCATTCTTCTGTGGACAAGCTTGTCTGATTGGTAAAGCTGGCATCTCTCACCCGGAAATCCACAAACATTAATTGAGCTTAAGGAGAACATCATCTTTGTTTAAATTTTTATCATCCCTAAACTTTAAAATTAAAGCAAGAGGAAGAAGTAGAACCACTCCTTGCACTGGTTTAAAACTGTCAAGCTTTGGCTTGATCTTCTGACCTGGAGAGCGCCCTTGCCCTGTGTCCCACCCCCAGTTGCACTTGAAATACTGTGAGTGACTCTGCTGCCTGAAAATGGGTACAAACCACAGCAAGTGGGGTCTTATGTGGCTGGAGCCTTTTTGAGGAGCTGAGGAGCAACCTCTACTTCATTTTCTGTCTTGAATTTCAAAGATGATATCTGGACAAAACAAATGCTTTGCAGCTTGATTAACTGTTTGCCTGCTTTGTTCAAACTGTAACTGTGTTGTGCAGTTTGAAATACAGAGCCCTGGTAGTCCCTGGGGCTCTGCTTTCTGGTTGTCTTCCTGGCTTTCACAGAGCCACGGGTGAGGCAGATGCCCTGTGGGCATTCAACAGGGACTGGTACAAGCGGCTTGTGGTCACTGGCTTATGGTGGCACAAAGTCCTTCCTCCAGGGGTTTGCAATCTAAATAGACAATGTGTAGCATAGTCTACCCACAGTTAGAGATGTGAGGCTGAGGAGAGACTTCCCTTTTTGCAGTAAAAACCTTTCTCTGGGTGGTCTGAGCTGACTCGATGATTTTTTTTTTTTTTTTCCCTGAAGGGGAGGGGGAAGGACTCGGCTGCCCAGCTGAGAGGGTACATTTCTCTGGGCTGTGATGGAGACAGGGCCATCAGCTGACACATCACATCATCTGGGATACAGAAGAGGATGTGTTTTACCAGTTTGAGTGCCAGCTCATTCCCAGTGTAATGCAGGAACTCAGTGACTGGGGGGTGAAGAATAGGAGACATGAATTTCCATTTCACAGGACTCAAAATCAGGGTATTTTTTAAGACTCTCAACATTTCAATCTCAGTGTCAGTATTCAGTGTTTTCAACATTTCTCTCTATGTCAGTAAAATCTAAACATTAATGAATATTTTTAACATGAAATTTGGAGAAGCTAGGAACGGAACAAACCCCACTAGCCCTTTTTGAGTCCTAGGTCTGTTTTTAGTAACTTCAGCTAGCTTTCCTCTTTCAGAATTACATTTTGTCCTTGTCTTTGTCCTTTCATGCTTTTGCCTGTCACATACTGGGTTTATGTAAAGCCAGCTGTACTAAGGACAGATTCCTGTGGTCAGTGTTCCCATTATCAGATTTTGTCAGAACAGCTCTGCTGGTTCAGAAGCAAAGAAGAAATCTGGCTTGATCAGGATGCCCATGTGCTGCATATAAAACATCCAGAGAGTCTTCGGCTCTATTCCTACCTGGTTTGTGCTGATAAAAACATGAAGCCACTGTACTGCACCTCCAGAGCTCCAATCTCAAGTCCTTTCATGAGGCTTCTTTCTCCAACTACAGTAATGCCTGATGCAAAATAGCATTATAGGGGTCAGCTGCTGTGTTCAGGTGCTGACTAGGGGTTCTGTTTGCTCCTGTTCGGCTGCCTGGGGTAGCAATATAGGACTCTTCATCTTAAGACTCTCAAACCTTAGAGCTTGATAAAGGAAGTTTGTTTATCATTCCCAGTTGCCTAATGCATAAAACAAAGCTTGTTCTAATCTTTGTTCCCTTCCCCCCCTCTAGGCTGATACTCGCCATCCTTCAGCCTGCCTGTGCTCTCTGTCATTGCCACTTCCTGGCAATGTTTTTGTTGGAGGAAGAGGGACATTTTGAATGGGTTGAATTAAATCAGAAAAAGCAGCATTTTCAGATGCCTCAATGTATTTGATCTCCCTGTGTGCAGGATTTCCCCAGGTACAGTACTGCACATCGAAAAATTTCAAAACTTAACAAGATGGCTATTTCCAAACTGATGAACATCTATTGGGAGGTTGCCAAAGACACAAGTGACAGATGCCTATATGCCTCTGAATCTTGGGAAAAAACAGCTGCATTATGCAGCCTACGGGAGCAGTGCTAGGTCCGGCTTTATTACAGACCACAGGGACACTTGGACTAATCAGTGCTTGGGAAAAGAAGGGAAGCCAGGTGGTGAACTGAGTGACAAGACCAAGCCCTTCCATCTTTATCTTTCATGATTATAATGAATCATCCCGTGTTGAGAATTGCCCCACTTTTGTGCATAGCCCGATCCGTCAGGCAGGTTCCTTCCTAGAAATTAGGTTGTCCCATAGGTTCAAGATTTGGAATTTTTTTTTTCGTTTTCAACTTTATTGGTAAGATATAGCTGTGCTGTTTTATCCTTCTGCTTAGGCTTTTGCTCCTCTGTTAGGTTCATGAAGGAGCAAAGCAGTTTGATTAGTTTGAAAGTCATGTGGAAAATTGAAAAGACACCATCACAGAACTTCTCTCTTTCAACAGAAGTTGGCTATGTCACCCTGCTAACTATAAAACCTTTCTCAAAGAGCTAATTTACAAATGTTGATAGTTTGTTGCTGGTTTTCTTTATTATTATTATTATTATTAAAGCATTCTGGGTTTGCCACCCCAGTGTCTCAGGCCAAAAATTATTAGAAGAGCTTCCGTATGCCATCTATGACTTGAGACATTTAGAGAGAACTCGATTTCCCTAAGGAAATATTTTTCAGATAATTCTGCCTGAAGATAGACTGGTATGTGATGACTTTGTGTTTCCTTCTAGATTCTTATAAATACTCTCTTCCCTGGAGAAAAGAGAATTAATACTTCCAATAAATACCCTCTTTCCCATAATTCCTCTTTTCTTTTTTAGCCTGTCCCTTCTTCCACTGCCTGTATGCTGCCTTTCTGCACTGGAGCTCTGCCATGAGTCTCCTGCTTGGCCAAGCTATTTCCTGACACACCCACCTGTCTTCCAGAATATGAAAGTGGGCCTCACCTGTGGTTGGAGGATGCTGTCCTTAAAGGCTTGCCAGCTCTCCTGAGCATCTTTCAGAGCTGCCCCACAGGATCCCACCTACCAATTCCCTGAACAAGCAGCAGTCTGCTCACCTGGAGTCCAGGATTTGTGCTGTGCTGCACTCCTTCCTCTTTCTCCACAGGATCTTGGACCCCGCTATTACATGGTCACTACAGCCATGGCTGCCACTATCACATCCCTAGCTAGCTCTTCATTGTTGATGAACAGCAGATGCTGGAGAGCATTGCCCTGCTTGGCCCACCCGCTACCTGCATCAAGAAGTTCTCCCTGACACCTCCAGAAATCTTCTCCAACACTTGTGTCCTGCTGTGTTGCCCTTCCAGCAGATGAAAGGAGGTAAACGTGCCCCAAAGAACAAGGGTCTGTGATACAGAGGCTTGAGCCATTTAAAGAAGTCTGTGTTTGCCCTCACCCTGATCAGGCGGGGTGGCACCCTCCCACTGTGATGCCACCCTCACCAGTCTCTCCTGATCCTGACCCATGCGCCTGCACCCAGCCCATCACCCAGCCCGTGGAAATGCTCTGCACCTCTGAGCAGCTTCTTCCCACAGAGGGCATGTCCCTCCTCTTCTTCACTGCTTCTCTTACTTGCAGAGCTGGTACCCACCAGTGCAGGTTGTCCCAGCAGCTCCCCAGTCCTGCGGCGATGCCATTGCCCTGTGACCCCACAGGAGCGCTCATCCCTCCGGATTGTTTCCCAGGCTGTGCACACGTGCGCGCCTGCATACTAGATGGGGGATGCCTCCTTTCACCCTCTTCCTGATGTCTCTTGTTCTCATCACCCTACACACTTATCTTTCTTAAGCATGTCAAATTTGACACTGGGCTTGGTTTTAAAAAAATATAAAATTAGTTTCCTTTTACAGACCTCAAATGTTTGTTTAGGTTCAAGCCTGAATTTAAGTCTTTCTCCAGGCTAAGTTCCTTGCCTAGGCTGCTGGCATTCAGAAAGACAAACATGATCAAAACTTTTCCAAAGTGAGGACTGGGGGGGAGGAGGGGGTCAAGCTGATGTGAAGCTTCTGTCATGTCACCGTGCCTGTACCCCTCACTCATCTCCTGTCACTGCTGCCTAAGAAACAAATTGTCAGTGTGTGAAATTGCAATGCCATGGTGGAGCTGGAGTCTCTTCTGTACACGGGAGGTGGAGCATCTGAGGCTTTCAGAGATAATTAGGAAGACTTGCCTGAGTGTAAAGATGAGATTCTCTTCATTGGCAGGAGAAGGTAAAAATTGTTTCTCCTGATGGGGAAGGCAGCTGTAGGTCTGCGGGAGAGTCGGGGCAGAGGGAGGTGCGCTGAACCTCTCAGTGGGGCAGGAGGTTCTCATAGGAGCCAGATGAAAATGGAGAATTAGGAGGGAAAAACCTCAGAGCAACTTTTGGGCTCATGTTATAGCTAAGAGTGCTACTCATTGAAGATCGTATTTGATGAAATTTGCATGATATATCCTTGTTCCTTCCTAATTATAAAGCTGGCATAATGATTCAAGAATATCCACAGACTATTTATGAAGTGAATTTTGTGAAGGGAAAGCTGTGAACTATATTTGATTTGTGTAATTTATTTGACAAGCTTTGAGTCTGACTCGGCTTGGGGGCAAAGAAATGCTGGCAGGGAAAGAGAGCACAAGGACTCTATCTTCACTGAATTATTTCTGCTAGCAAAGAAAACCTTTGGCTTTTCAATTATTTCAGTCCCAGCCTGATGTTTGTTTCCTATCACCCAGTCCTGGATCATCTGACTTGTCATACAGGATCATGGCTGCTTTTTCCTCTTCAACCTAATGCTAAAAATGAGAAGCTCAATTCCCCTCCTTACCTGACAGCCTACCAACAAGGCGTGTTTTGACAAGAAATTTTGGAACTGTGCAGAATTGCCATAAAATCCAGTATCAGGGGGAAATGATCACCCCTGACAGCTAGGGCACAAACTGGAAGTAGGTCTTCTAGGCTAACATGTCTTGGGCCATTGCTGTTGCTATTAAAGAGTAGCACAAGACAGTTAGGCACACAGGAAGGATGCGAACGCCAACATAAACAGATACGAAGAGACAGTAGCGGCCAACCCTTGGCTCATGGGCAGCTTTTCTTCCCTGAAATGACTCACTGGCACTATTTGGAGTCAAAGGAAATAAGTTAGAAGAGAGCCACAGCCTTCTGCTCCAACAGGAAGAGCAAAGTTTGCCACACCTCTGTGCTGTTTCTGCCCTGATTTATCCCAGAATCATTGAGATGCCACAATAGCTGATGCCAAGATTTCTTCTGATTACCGATTCATTCTCTTAGAAAATGTGCATTGATTAATGGATAAATAGGATGCATTGGCTGTCCTGAGCCTACTGGATCATCCTTGTATACAATCATGGAAACAACGCCCTTTCTTAACACAGTACAAATAGAATTACAAGGTCAAGGACTCAAAAGGCTCAAAATGGCAATTATGCCCAAAGTGGTACTTAGCCTTTATTCAGCCCGTTTGTGTATTTTTCGTACCATGGTATAATCTTTAATTACATGCTACACCCAATTTCTTATCTTCTAGCAGCAAGGCTCAAAATGTATTTATCCTCCTGTAGTCAGTGGATTCTTTGAAAGACTATTGCTTTTTTCCAGGAAGATTTTTGGTGCCCGTATTTAGCTGTTGAGAGGGCAACCTGTCCCTTCTGCAGCACGGTTCATGCTTTTAAGCTTTTTATAATACAGTTGTGCAAAAAAATCTAACAATGGGTTGCAGCCACAGGGAGGAAAGTAAAGTGAGACTAGCGGCTCTTGTTCAGCTGGTTGTTAAAAATTTCATCATAGTATCGATGACACCCACACACACAGTTAC
This sequence comes from Balaeniceps rex, assembly GCA_013401315.1. Taxonomy (NCBI): domain Eukaryota; kingdom Metazoa; phylum Chordata; class Aves; order Pelecaniformes; family Balaenicipitidae; genus Balaeniceps; species Balaeniceps rex. The sequence continues at coordinate 63,315 of VYZW01014162.1, read as the reverse complement.
CCTATTCTCCCTATTGAAGTACTCCTCTGTTTCCTGGCCGTTTGGAACCAGAGAGGCACCTGTATGACAGACAGACATACCTGTATGTGCGCTGGTTCAGCTGGACTTCACGCCACATAGTATTTGCTTTATGTTGGACAGACTCGGAATGAAAAATCACTATAAAACCTACAGCATCAATATATTTTTTTTTTTTTGAGCATTTTGCTCTTATAGACTTACATTGTTTTTCTTCCAGTTCATTTTTGTTGTTCTTACTCCTCTAATTTTCCTTCCTACTTTTCTTTTATTCATAAGTGCTAATTAACTGTGCCTACAAGCCGTAACACTTTCCTAATGAACAAGCCATGAGCTTTCTGAAAATACCTCAAAAGACATGGAAAGAACCGCTTCCAGCTGAGCCAAACGCGGCACATCTCCTCACGTTGGCCAGACAGGGAGACAGTGGCTCCCTTTAAGAGCCTTTTGGAGAGCTGCTGATGCTGTGCAATTAGAAGAAAGCCTGTAAGCAGCAAGAGCATCGGTGCTCAGCTGTGGCAGCAGCAAGGGGGTGAGTGCCTTGCTGTGAGCTACTCAGGTGAGAGCGTGCCAGGAGGAGAGGCGCTTCCTGGGAGCCTGCTGAAGCTGCGCCGACTCCGACTCCTGGCATCGTCCTCTGACCTTGCCTGAAAATACACCACATTGAAGAAAAAAGAAAAACATCTGAAGGCAGAGTGAAAGGAAAGTGTTGCAGAGAAGAGCCAGCTCAACAGGAATATGTGGAGTTAGTGTAATTGGAGGTGCATGTGAGTGCCTTCAGATGAAGGAGACTTTAAATGGAGAGGAAGGATTACTCCTTTCTGGGAAAAGGCAAAATGGGAGAAATGGTTTGATTTACTGCCTCCACGCTAACAGCAAATGAGATGGGTCTGTATTTCCATCTCTTCTTTTGCAGGCAGAGTCAAAAACAAAATATCTCTTCAGAGCCTTTACATTCTGCAACATAATAACCAAAAAATGGCGCTGGGAAGAAATCATCTAATTCACACTGCTTCCTTATTTTTTATGCATTTTTGATGAAAGGCCCCAAGTTGGACTGTCTTTACAGTGTTAGCATAAATACAAGTAATGGGAAAGAGAGAGTAGAAATAGACTTCCATTTGGAGAAATTAAAATCTTTTAATATAATACCAAATGAAATTGTTGTTATGAATCATTGTGTAACAGAGGAAAAAAGAAAGGATGTTTGATTTGCAGAAGTTCCCACTTATGTGGCGGTGTGCTCCCCCATCCCCCATTTAAGCAATAACCACCAGTGGGGTCGTGATGGCTGCATCCAGCTTGTCCTGGACTTTGGGGATGGATGGCAACACAGTAGCCAAGGGCTGTCTGAAGCAGTGACCCAAATGTCTTGCTGGTATGCAAATATGACTATAACTCAATCATTTTACTCTATAAATAGTGGACAGCCCAGGGCCCCTTGAGCTCTCCTGCATGGCAGCGGGCTGCATGCCAGGATCTCCCCTTGATGTAGGGATGCCTCTCACGGTTACTCCTCAAGGTTGAGAGCTTCTTTGCTGCAACAGATCTTGGTAAGTGACTAATAGCATGCTAAACTTTGAAATCTTAGCTAAGTGATATAAAGGATTGATTGCGCATGTATAATCCTTTAGACATAAACCATTGACCAAGTCTGGGGCTAGGACTGGATCCAGTTGCACCTAAATTCCTCTCTGAGACAGAGTTAGAAGGCAAGGGGATCCTTTCTGAACCTCATGACTCAATGGCAGGGTCTCCCTGACAGTTTTGTCAGATCCTGTCCTCTATGCAGTAAATAATCAAATGTACCTTGCCATTGAGTCTTGTTAAACCACTGTTGCATTTACCGTTGAACTTTGTTAACTCACTGTTTTATATCAATAAAGTGTATTGTTGCTTCTCTCTTAGGAGTGAAGTGCACTCTCACTCTATCTGCGACAGTTTATCATTCATGGCAAATGAAGCAAATGCAGTTTTATTGCGTGAAGGAACAATCTTCAGCTGGCTTGAACTATTATGCACTCCATTTAGCCTGGAGGCTGAGACATGCAGCAAGAATGAATGTTATGTAAAAAAGGCATAGGTTGAGTGAAAGCTGCAAGAATGAAGCTGCATGGGGCTGGAAAATGCCTTTCCTAAATTTCTTTGTTTCTTCCACTTTGCCCGCAGAACAGGACCTGGAAGAAACCCAGAAACAGCATCTCTCAGGCTGAGCTCACTCTTCTGTATGAAGAGCAGCAGCTGTGCCATGCTCCAGCAAGGAGGGAAGGGGAGAGCTGGTGGGGTGCCAGGACCCCCTCTTTGGCTGTCAGACCAGTGTCTGATTTTTTGTACCCCCACACTTGTTGAAATCACAGGAATTCTTCCTGTGAAAAGGCAAGTTTGCTAAACACAAAGAATGAATGAAAAACACTGCTTTCAGGCATAGAGCTGTATGTCACACATTCCCCTCACCAGCTGAGAGTATCCAATAGCATATGCGACACACATATTTCCCTTCTGTGGTTTCAAAAACGCTTTTCCTCAGTTAAATCCACCTTGTGAAAACATGACAAATACGAATCTTTCATGATTCTTCGGTGCTTATTTGGACTTCACACTACAGTCTTGTTCACAACACGAAGAAAAACAAGGTTAGAGCAACACTGATTTTTCCTCATAATGCTCTTTTATCTGTGAACATAAATGGAAGAAAAGCAAAGCAATAAATAGCTTTATAGAACAGCTTCCACCAAAGGGGTCTTTATGCCGAAGAAAAAAAGAAAGATGAGGTTGAGAGTGTGTGGTCACACCAAAAAGTACACTGTGACTTTCTGTTTGATTGGTAGGCTGTGCTGCAAAAGCCAGCATTAAAGCTGATTTAGAAAAGCACACAGGGAGGAATAGCTAGTCAGAATAACCTGACTGCCAGCTTCATGATTACATTTGTAGCCTGTAATTTTTTTCTAAATTGTCTTTAAGAACAAGATACACACAAAAAGTAGTATTTTAAAAAAAAAGGAAAAAAGCACCCACAGAGAAAATGACATAACAAAAACAGCAACAAAAATAATAAAAGTAAATCAGGCTGTGCACAGTGCTGTGTGCCCAAAAGCTCAGGTTTTGAAAGTAAATTAGGATAAAAACAAAGTCTGGCTTTTTCCTTTTCAAACTGTTTTACGCTTAGCCTTCTTGACTTGTACAACTTGCACTTGTGAACACAACTATTGCTATTTTACATTCTTATTTAAGAGGGCTTTTTATCCTAAGGCATTAAAATTCCAATATTCCTGCTGGAGTCTCTTAAGTCATTTAATAATTCTGTGGTTTAATTATTGAAATGATTGCAATCTACATTCAGTAAGTGCAGCAGCATGCTGGTGATTTGAAGGGTGTGATATATGTGTATTCTCAGTGGTAGAGGAAATATAAACAGTCATCAGTCATGTTGGCTCCTCCACATAAAACAATGATGGGGAGAGAGGTTTTTTGGAGGTCTAACAACCCAAAGAGGATCTGGGACCCAAATTACTGTATCAGATCCTCTTCTCTTCCCCCCTATGAGGTGAAATTTCTTCAGCACATCAATTTCTGCTACTGAATTTTCACAATCATCTTAAGTTCTTCACAGTGGGTACATGCAGACCACCAAAACCTGGGCAGGATAGAGCTGCACACCACTTACCTGATGCTGAAACCAGTTTGGGATATTTCTTTACGTCCCCTACCAATGGGGCCTGATCCTTTAGTTTAACTGTACCTCAAGGGAAAACTTGGTCCCCCATGCGCTCCTTAAGAACACAGTAGATAAGCATCAAAATGGGAAATCCTGGTTCAAGTTCCTTTCTCATCCTTATAGCACAAGCCAGTGCCCTAGAACATCCTGGGACAGTGGGTTCTAAATCCCTCTGAAAATTTCACTTTGCAGGACCTAATTAGACGTCATGTTTTACAATAAAATTCCTGGTTTATATTAAAATAGGAATTGAAATGCCCCAAATCTCCTCTTTGCAATTTGGTAAAAGGAATTTCTCTTACTGATGTTTTTGCATGCAAAGGGCAGCACCTTCAATAGGCAATACTGTTGGAGCCACCTTTCTCCTTCTGCCACCTGAAGATTACTGTACAGTCTGGTGGGGTACAGCAGAAAGTGTAAACTTCGGCAGATGGAAAACCTGAATTCAGCTTTATACTATCCCTGGTATGTTTGCCCTGACTATTGGCTTATTTACTATGATGTCAAACAGAAGATGTCCTACTCTGACATGTTTTTAAAACGAGAAAGAACCCCTATAAAGATGCTTTAAAGGCACTGAGCGTTAGCAGGAAATTGATTGTAAATCCCAGGCAGAGACAGGCATCTCTTCCAAGTGAAGTGTTAGGTGGTGCTGTCTTAAAGGAAGTGGAGCTTAAGATGTGCCTCTTCCTACACTTTTTAATAACTGTTTGAGAAGTTTCTCTTCTCTTGCTGCCCAGACAGGACACAGAGTGGTATATACTCGTCTAATAGACAACACAGAAAATACGGTCTGCATGGGGAAATTGTGCATTACAATTAAGATTTACAAGAAGATGGGACTACCAGTCCCCTCAAGCACTTGCAGGGCATGCATCATTGTCTATTTGGAAAAGATGGGGAAGAATATAATAGAACACAAAGATACAAAACTTGGTCTCTCTCCAGCTGCTGAGAACAAGTTCCATAACTAGTTCATAACTGCATAAATACTGTATTGATTGCTGCAGCAGCAGTCTCCAGCATGTGGGCCATAGGTCATGCATAAGTCCTGTGCTAAAACTGAGGCTGCTGATGGAAAACAAAACATGATGTTATCTGCAGACCAATATTAGATGTACCTGCAGCAGTCAAATCTTGGTGCGCATGCTGGCTTTCTGGCTTGGGTGTGCATCACACTCTCTTTCCCTCCCATTTCACTCCTTCTTCCTCCTATGGAAATAAAATCCCGATTCAGGGGAAGAGGAACATACAGCATCTTCCAGACAGATCTCCAATCTGGATGGTCAAATCCCAAACTACCAGGTTGTGGTGGTCCTCTGCTGGAGACCCTGTTATAATAAATAATTTTTTTAGGGAAATCAGTGAGGTCTCCACTTGTGTTGTAGCACGAAGTCCACATTCCCAGGGTAGATTCCCACATCTCTCTCTGATAACAGAGAAGGAAGAGGGTTGATGGAAAACTGACAATGTGCTGGGGACAAGAGTATGTGTTGCCCAACGTGTTTTTAGGCATAGTAGGAATCCATGCACAGACATAAACTATCAGAGAGGGAATATGCCTCGGCATCAAAGCCACGTTCAATGTGTGGGAGAGCCTCAATGCCAGCTCAAATATAGCACAGCGAGCAGATGTCTTTACTACAGTAGGCATACTTAGACCTCCCTGGATTCACAGCAACGGCATAGAATTACAGTCTCTTTCATTCAAAAATTATAGCAAAAATCTATGTTGCCACTTACCTTTTATATAAGCATGGGAGGCTAGAACACTCACCCACAGTGAGAGATCTGCAGTAAAGACAGAAAGGAACAGGAGAAATTAAAGGAAGAAGGAAGAGATTTCCATTCTTCCTCTTGAAGCCAGGCTTCCTTATGTGGAAGCATGCAAAATTCCTTGTAGCCAAACTCAGGAGGTGTAGGCTGGAGGGGGAGGCTACAAGATGGGTGAATAACTGGATGGACCTTCAGGTTTCAAAAGTAGTGATAAATCACTTCATGAGCCAGCGGTGTGCGCTTGCAGCCCAGAAGGCCAACCGTATCCTGGGCTGCATCAAAAGAAGCGTGGCCAGCAGGTCGAGGGAGGTGATTCTGCCCCTCTACTCGGCTCTGGTGAGACCCCGCCTGGAGTACTGCGTCCAGCTCTGGAGCCCTCAGCACAAGAAGGACATGGACCTGTTGGAGCGGGTCCAGAAGAGGGCCACAAAAATGATCTAAGGGCTGGAGTACCTCTCCTATGAGGACAGGCTGAGAGAGTTGGGGTTGTTCAGCCTGGAGAAGAGAAGGCTGCGGGGAGACCTTATTGCGGCCTTTCAGTACTTAAAGGGGGCCTATAGGAAAGATGGGGACAGTCTTTTTAGTAAAGCCTGTTGTGACAGGACAAGGGGTAATGGTTTTAAACTAAAGGAGGGGAGATTTAGGCTAGATATAAGGAAAAAATTTTTTACCATGAGGGTGGTGAAGCACTGGAACAGGTTGCCCAGAGAGGTAGTGGAGGCCCCATCCCTGGAAACATTCAAGGTCAGGTTGGATGGGGCTCTGAGCAACCTGATCTAGTTGTTGATGTCCCTGCTCACTGCAGGGGGGTTGGACTAGATGACCTCTAAAGGTCCCTTCCAACCCAAAGCATTCTATGATTCTATGATTCTATGATCACTTGAAGTCTGCCGAGTGGCTGGTAATGACTGGTGTTCCTCAGTGGCTTCTACTGGAGCCAATACTATTCAGTGTCTTCACCTGGACAGTGCAGTGGAATGCACAATCAACAAGACAGTGAATGGCATGAAATGGGGATAGCAGTTGACACACTGAAGGGCAAAGCTGCTATTTGAAGAGACCTCAACAAGCTGGAAGAATGGGCTGGCAGGAACCTCATGAAGTTCAGCAATGACAAATGTAAAGCCCCTGGAATGGAATAAGCCTATGCAACAGCACAGACTCTGCATTGGCTGGCTAGAAAGCACTTTGCAGAAAAGGACCTGTGAATTGTCCTGATGGACAACAAGTTGAACCTTGAGTCAGCAGTGTGTGCTTGTGGTGAAGGCGGCCAGCCTCATAAGGTATTAGCAAGAATGCAGCCAGCAGGTCAAGGGAATGACTCTTCATCTCTATTTAGCAGTTACAGGGTTGCATCTGTCCTACTGGTTTCATTTGTGGGCTGTAAAGTACAAGAAACATCAACAAACTGGAGCAAGTTCAATAGAAGGCCCTGAGGCTGGTTGGGGGTGGAGCACTTGACCTGTGAGGAGAGGCTGAGGGACCTGGGCTCGTTCAGCCTGGAGGAGAGCCGGCTTCAGGGGCACATAATTGCTGCCTTCAGCTGCCTAAAAGGTAGTTGTAGAAAAGGTAGAGCCATACTCTTCTCATAGCTGCACAAAGAAGGTCTCTTCCCTAATAGGGTAAGAGAGCAATGGACACGAGTTGTAACAAGAGAAATTTCAGCTGCATATATTGAAAAACATGTTCACAATGAAGGCGGTTAAACACCAAAGCCAGTTGCCCAGAGAGGTTGTGAAAAGTCCTTCCTAAGAAATACTGGAAAGCTTACCAGACACAGCCTTAAGCAACCTGACCTAGCTTAAAAGCTGGCCTGGCTTTGACACTGGCTTCAGAGCTCCCTTACAACCTGATTTTTTTCTATGGTTTTATGATTCATAGAACCCAAGAGAGAAAGTAGGCAACAGAAAACCTGAATTCTTAATTAATGCTCAAAACTTTCCCTGAGAGAGGCAGTTTCTGGGAGGCAGAGAGCACTGGTGTCTGTTTCCACATCTGATGGCAGAAGGGTCCATGCCTGAACCTCACGAGTTTAATACCAGCCCTACATATTCAGAGATAATTCCGGTTCCCAGCCTTTGAGTGATAGTCTGCTGCCCACAAAAATCTCACAATTGTGGATGTTGTTTCTGCGAATAGCTATTAGGAAAAGATTTGGGTATGTATGAGGGTGACTGACAGCTATCCTCACCTTATCAGATGTATAAGGATATGTTAAAATGCTTGCTCCCTTTTTACTGGAGAGATTTTCACGGCCCATTTCACAATGTTTGTTTCTTCAAGCTATGAACTACAAACATCATGTCAAGTTTCTGGAAGACGTTGCTCCACACCTACCCCTCTGGCTTTGAAACAGCTCCCCAGAGAGAGTCACAGAAAATTGGTAGGTAAAGGAATTAATAAATACATAGCAACAACAATTACTATGAATACAAAACAAGGCAGCAGGAGAAGTAACTATCATGTTTAATCCTTCCTAGCACCCTTCTCATAGACATTGTAGGAGAAACTGTTTAAAACAAGCGGTTGGCATCAAGTTCTGTTGAAAATATAAGACTTCAGTGAGTATGGCCACTGTGGACACATGGGGTTTTTTTTCAATTTGCCTCAATTCAGTGGAATACAAGATGGACAACCTTAATGGAAAACTTAATTTCAAATAAAACCCATTGGTGATTTAATATGAGAAGCTACTATTAATGAACTCTCAAGAACAGGACACTAACATAAATTCTTTATTGGGATGTTGTCATTAAAAACAACTTTCCTTCCTATTTTAAAGCTGAATTACTGGCAAACAATATTGAGGTATGAAATGTTCCCTTTTTATGATGATTCTGAAGGTATAGAATTAGATTTTTCTGACAGATTTACTGTTTTTAATCAGAATCAAAAGTGCCGACTAAAGTAACAGTTATAACAAAATCTTAAATTTGCATTAATATTTTAATAGAGGCACCTGAAGCAGTCATTTTGCCCAGAAGAACAGGTCAACTCTCTGAATATTTGATTTCAAAAGCTAAATAGAACTAAAAATATTGACTTAAACATAAAGTGTTAGGTATATCAACCAGGTACTGCCTTGAAGAAATAGGCTGATGTGGGACAGCAGCAAAACAAAAGAAGCAATTTTTATCTTTTTATTAGACTGTTGGCAACAAATATATGGAATTCTAACTGAGTGCCTGAAGTCAGGCCTCTCAGATAATTTCTTTTTGTAATGTAAATGAAAATCAATGATTAATGTAGCATTTCCTGAATGGATACTAAAACTACTTCATCTTTTTGATTAATCTCTTAGGCATACACTGCAGTTTGCATTAAAAAGAAAATCAGATATGAATTTACTGAGCCGAGAATACAGCCCTCTCCTAGTTAAAATGCATGCTCTGTGTGCATCCATTGCCTGTATCACATTGGGAAGAGGAGAATGGTTCTGAGCTGCACTGGTAGCAAAAGCCTCCAGCCTCTTTCTCCCCATGCCCATCATTACTTGTCCCACGTCTAAAAATGCGCATACAGTTGTGGGTGAAATTCAGTCTGTCAACTGACTATGAAAAATAATCAGAGGACTTTCACTTATTGCTGCATGAATTGGTTTTCCAGTCTCTATTTACAGGTCATAAACAATATAAATTCAAGTTTAGTTCTACCCATTCTTTTAAAGTATAGGGGGAATTTGAAGACCCTTCTAAAGAAGCCAATCACCAGGTACATGAGTGCAGCACAGCCCAAAAGTACTACCTTGACCCCTGAAGCAATGTAAGTACGGCCTGGTGACCCAGGCAGCCAGAGGCAGCTGCCAACTTTCTCTCAGCAAGGCTGAGTGTTGGCTCAAGTATCTCTGCATTGTGCACCGTCACATAGCCATGCCCGTCATCACACCTGACTGGAGCTGGGTTGTCACGGTTTCCTCCCAAGGTTGCACCTCACTCCGGACTCCTGAAGCCACCGAGGTTGCAATGGTGTGGCTCAGGACCACTGTTTTGTTCCATTGCCCTGTGAGATATCACATACACAACAAACTAGATTTCTGTTTCCTGTCCCTGTATCGAGACCAATAATTGTATTCAGACAGAGCAGTTCACAGGAAGGCATCTGGATGTGATCTGGAGATGGCAGGAGAAGGAGAACTGCCTGCTCTTTGGTTGTGGTTTCTAAATTCCAGTTCATCACTGAAAGGGGCAGTACCTAAGTTCTAGCTGGATTTGGGCTTAACTTCCAGACATTAGTTTTTGTTCTGGTAGGTTAATGAGCTCTTCAGTACCTCTGATTTTCTTCTCCTCAAAATGCTCATTGGTAATGTTTAAACTGTCTTGTCAAGTTTGACGAGCTTAACAGACTTCTATAGTGTCTCCCAGTACAATATCTTTTCCACCACAACCTTCTGATATTTAACATCTAGATTTATTTATCAGGGAACATAGAATCATAGAATCACTTAGGTTGGAAAAGACCTTTAAGATCATTGAGTCAAACCGTAAACAATAAATGAGAATATGAGATGAGAATTAAAGTAAGATGTAAAGTTTAAAGCATCTGTGATTGCATTTAGTCTTAAAAGCTTCAGGATTAGTGTGAATCTTATCTTTTAAATATCTATCTCTGTCTAGACAACATGCACATCAGTGTAATGCTTGGGCTGAGAGAGGTCACTGTTTTCTTCAGGTGGAGTTAGCTCCCAGCACCGCCTCTGGCAGGTGCCCACACTAAGTTGCAGGGCAGGACAGCGAGTCGTGTGTTAGCAGAGACCCAGCAAACACCAGAACTGTGTAGCACTGGCTCTGCATCCTGGCCCATCACCTTCACTGGCAAGAACGGCCAGCTGGCACGGACACAGCTTTCCGACTGAAATCTATCTGACTGCACAGTGCCATGTGGATGTGTTGAGCTGGGCTGGTGCTGGCTGGGGTGTTTCTGAATAGATGCTCCTGGGTTTAGGAGGTGGTCCAAGAAGGAGCAGCTGTGCTCAGTCAAGAGCTCGGTTTGGAGTGCTCTTGACAAGTGGAAGTGTAAGTTGCTACAAGTAATCCATTATCATCCTTGACTTGCTTGGCTTCTTTCTGTATCTTCCTTGGGAGCACTGCAAAAGCCAAAGTTGTGTTTACATAGCTCTGTTCCTCCTTGGCAATCTCCTTATCCTTCTGGAAACTAAGCGAGGCACAAAAACTGCATGCTGCAGACACATTTCTAGTAACCCCAATTTGCCTGTCCATAAAACAAGCAGTATAACAAGTGGCAGTTTTGCTTTCAGCCCTCTTTTTGAAAATAGTACTGGAAAGGCATGCACATTCTGTATCAATTAAACAACATACGGATGCCATGATCCAACCTAGAAAAAGACAGCACTTTCCTGGGATCTGTGCTAGCATCAGAAAAACCAACAGCCTATTTCTAATCAGGGCTTATTGTGCAGTGCCTGGAAAAGGAAGGATGGGACAAACAGGGCTGGTAGGGAGCCTCATGAATCACAGAAAAGACCAAGAAGAGTTTTCCTTTCTGAACCCCTCTCCTCCATTCGAAGGTTTGGGTTCATCACCCTGAGCCTTTTTCAGACCCAGATGTCTATGGCGGTTTTCCCACAAGACATGCCAAAGGCAAACACACAATCTTTTAATGGCTGGAGCAGCTTAACAAGGAGTAGAGAAGTTCAAATCTTTCCTTTGGACTGGGAGGCAGGGATTGAAAGTCATATCTCATACTTCCCAGGCCAATGTCCTAGTTGTTGTCTAACTGTTCTCTCTTCCTTTCATTTAATAAAGCTTCAATTAGTCTGTTTGAAATGGGATGCCATTAACAAAGGAGACTAGGAGCCTCTTTCTCTGCTCAGTTTGTCAGGGAGGCTCATAGTTTAGTGATGAGGTGAGATACAGAGACTGAATTTCCTCAGAGAAAAGAGGGAGTAGTCTAGAGATTTCATGTGCTGGGTGACTCCTCTTGTTACAGAGCTATTGAATAAAAAAAGGATAAGGTGCATTTTTGCATAGTTCGCAAGCTGGTTGGAGCATTTCGCCAGTCAGGTGTTCCACTACACCCTGACCAGACGTGAACACTGAATAAGTTTGCTCAAGTCTTCTACACAAGAGCAAATTTCTCACTAAGACATCTCCATATGGTTAGTGTTATAATATAGTAATGACCAAAAAATCTCACTAAAGGAAAATCATTCATGACAGTATTTTCAAAAAACATCCTGCTATGATCCTGCTATGCTCATGCTATCCTCAATTATTTTATGTCTGATGTTTGTGAGAAAGGCTGAGGACCCTCTGTTTTCTGGCAGAACAGCTCTGCTTAATTAAAGTAACATAATTTGTAACAGCAGACACAGATCAAGCAATAAATGGTATAAAAATAAACCAGATTACAAAACAAGAGAATAGTCTCATATTTGTCACCAAATCTGATTCTTACCTCTTTTCCTTCACCAATGACATGTAGTTTACCTATTTTAAGTGGTTTTGCATTGCTGTTATATGTGATGATATCTAGATCACTTCATGAGCAATTTTCACATCGCACAGTGGAATAAACAGCTCCCAAAACATATCAGAGAGACACCTCCTCTGTATAATATTTTCCTGGCAAAATTAATTCTTGCAAAAATAAATTGTGAAGGGAACCTTACAGAAATTATTCTGAAATAGTGTCCTGTGAAAGCTTGTTATATAATTCCTTAAACTATCTGCAAGGTTTTAAAAAAATCAGTGTGTTTTCTAGATGTAGAATCTGCAACATTGGCCTAAAACACCTGAGCAATGCCATAGCCATTTCTTTCACTTTGTAAAAGTTATTTTCATCCGTCTTATTGCAATTTCTTTAACCTATTATTGAAGGAGTAAATGTCATTCCTGAGTTACTCTCCACACCTCAGAATTTTTAATGGTCTCAGGGGGAACAGGTTTGCACTCAAGTAATGTATAGCTGTGCCAACACAAAATATATTTGGATATCACTCCTCTAAAGTGTAAGAAATGAGACCAGAAAACTTTATATGCAATACCAAACTTCTTCCAGCTGGATCACCAGACCTGTCAAACTACTAAACTCTTGGTTCAAACGAAGAGAAGGCTCAGGGGAGACCTTATTGCAGCCTTCCAGCACCTGAAGGGGGCCTACAAGAAAGCTGGACAGGGACTTTTTACAAGGGCATGTAGTGATACGACAAGGGGTAATGGCTTTAAACAGAAAGAGGGTACATTTAGATTAGGTATAAGGAAGAAATTCTTCACTGTGAGGGTGTTGACACACTGGAACAGGTTGCCCAGAGAAGTTGTGGATGCCCCATCCCTGNCTGGAAAGGCATGCACATTCTGTATCAATTAAACAACATACGGATGCCATGATCCAACCTAGAAAAAGACAGCACTTTCCTGGGATCTGTGCTAGCATCAGAAAAACCAACAGCCTATTTCTAATCAGGGCTTATTGTGCAGTGCCTGGAAAAGGAAGGATGGGACAAACAGGGCTGGTAGGGAGCCTCATGAATCACAGAAAAGACCAAGAAGAGTTTTCCTTTCTGAACCCCTCTCCTCCATTCGAAGGTTTGGGTTCATCACCCTGAGCCTTTTTCAGACCCAGATGTCTATGGCGGTTTTCCCACAAGACATGCCAAAGGCAAACACACAATCTTTTAATGGCTGGAGCAGCTTAACAAGGAGTAGAGAAGTTCAAATCTTTCCTTTGGACTGGGAGGCAGGGATTGAAAGTCATATCTCATACTTCCCAGGCCAATGTCCTAGTTGTTGTCTAACTGTTCTCTCTTCCTTTCATTTAATAAAGCTTCAATTAGTCTGTTTGAAATGGGATGCCATTAACAAAGGAGACTAGGAGCCTCTTTCTCTGCTCAGTTTGTCAGGGAGGCTCATAGTTTAGTGATGAGGTGAGATACAGAGACTGAATTTCCTCAGAGAAAAGAGGGAGTAGTCTAGAGATTTCATGTGCTGGGTGACTCCTCTTGTTACAGAGCTATTGAATAAAAAAAGGATAAGGTGCATTTTTGCATAGTTCGCAAGCTGGTTGGAGCATTTCGCCAGTCAGGTGTTCCACTACACCCTGACCAGACGTGAACACTGAATAAGTTTGCTCAAGTCTTCTACACAAGAGCAAATTTCTCACTAAGACATCTCCATATGGTTAGTGTTATAATATAGTAATGACCAAAAAATCTCACTAAAGGAAAATCATTCATGACAGTATTTTCAAAAAACATCCTGCTATGATCCTGCTATGCTCATGCTATCCTCAATTATTTTATGTCTGATGTTTGTGAGAAAGGCTGAGGACCCTCTGTTTTCTGGCAGAACAGCTCTGCTTAATTAAAGTAACATAATTTGTAACAGCAGACACAGATCAAGCAATAAATGGTATAAAAATAAACCAGATTACAAAACAAGAGAATAGTCTCATATTTGTCACCAAATCTGATTCTTACCTCTTTTCCTTCACCAATGACATGTAGTTTACCTATTTTAAGTGGTTTTGCATTGCTGTTATATGTGATGATATCTAGATCACTTCATGAGCAATTTTCACATCGCACAGTGGAATAAACAGCTCCCAAAACATATCAGAGAGACACCTCCTCTGTATAATATTTTCCTGGCAAAATTAATTCTTGCAAAAATAAATTGTGAAGGGAACCTTACAGAAATTATTCTGAAATAGTGTCCTGTGAAAGCTTGTTATATAATTCCTTAAACTATCTGCAAGGTTTTAAAAAAATCAGTGTGTTTTCTAGATGTAGAATCTGCAACATTGGCCTAAAACACCTGAGCAATGCCATAGCCATTTCTTTCACTTTGTAAAAGTTATTTTCATCCGTCTTATTGCAATTTCTTTAACCTATTATTGAAGGAGTAAATGTCATTCCTGAGTTACTCTCCACACCTCAGAATTTTTAATGGTCTCAGGGGGAACAGGTTTGCACTCAAGTAATGTATAGCTGTGCCAACACAAAATATATTTGGATATCACTCCTCTAAAGTGTAAGAAATGAGACCAGAAAACTTTATATGCAATACCAAACTTCTTCCAGCTGGATCACCAGACCTGTCAAACTACTAAACTCTTGGTTCAAACGAAGAGAAGGCTCAGGGGAGACCTTATTGCAGCCTTCCAGCACCTGAAGGGGGCCTACAAGAAAGCTGGACAGGGACTTTTTACAAGGGCATGTAGTGATACGACAAGGGGTAATGGCTTTAAACAGAAAGAGGGTACATTTAGATTAGGTATAAGGAAGAAATTCTTCACTGTGAGGGTGTTGACACACTGGAACAGGTTGCCCAGAGAAGTTGTGGATGCCCCATCCCTGGAAATGTTCAAGGCCAGATTGGGTACAGCTTTGAGCAACCTGGTCTAGTGGAAGATGTCCCTGCCCATGGCAGGGGGGTTAGAACTAGATGATCTTTAAGGTCCCTTCCAACCTGAACCATTCTATGATTCTATGATTCTATGAATGCAGACAACATTTGTGATACCTTTGTGACTATCAATAATGATAAGATGGAGAACTTATTTCTAAAGGCCTTCAGATAATGATGGGAGGCTTGAATCTGTCCAGAAGCTATTGGACTAAGTTGTCATGAAGCGGAAGCATTTCATCATATACAAAGCAGCTCCTGAATCTCTTCAGCCTACAGCATGGCATGTTCATACAGCCCAGAAGAAGCTTTGATTTAGTTATGTGGGCTGACAGTCAGGAGCTACACACACAGATCACTTGTTGCCACAAAGGGGGTGGCATGAATGTGAGAGGGGGTGGTGGGTAAACAGGCGCAGTACACAGCCATCTCGTTTTAATCTGCTTGTGTGTGTGCAAATCGCCACCCACAGCCACATAATGAAGGGAAAAAGAAGAAAAAAATTGCACTTTTAGAGTGAGATCCTTAGTTATTTCCCATCTGATAGGACATGCCTAGCACCGTGCAAGACCTGATGGCAACAGAGGAGGAGGAAGCCCTCCATCACTCCTGTGCAACTTGCTGGTTGCTCTTACAGTGAGTTAAATCAGCATGCGGGCTGGATTTCATCTATTCTGGTATGTCATGACATAAACTCACTGAAAAAAACAATTGGGAGCCATTATTTAATAGAGGGATTGATCTAATGGAAGACTTTTTGCTTAAAATTGTGATTATTCATTCTTGTACACCCACTATGTGTATCATCTCTGCAAGGTCATTCAAAATCCCAGCCCTGTCCAGCCAGAGATATGTTCATCTCTTCTGGTGTGATTTATTTTTACTGCTTTGTGTCAATATTAAACAAGCTCCTTAACACTTTTGGAGCAAGTGAAGATGTGATAAAGAGAATGGCAGTTTTTCCCTAATAAGCTGTCATTACCTAAATAACTGTAAATGTTGTGCTATTGCTTTCATACAATTTAAGATACTGCAATATAGACATTATTTCGCTATGTGATTTTTAAATCTTCCTCTAGCTTTTATAAAGGTATCTGTCAGGTTACAATTTACAACATCTATTTACTGTGAAGAAAGCCAATTCATTACACTTCACTGAAATCTTTAAATTAATGGAGTCACTTTTCTGAAACTTTGCTAATTTACAAGTTATTTGTCTTTATTCATGAAGCCTGTGGCTACCCAGGTAATTTTATTTTTGAAATCTTCAAACTCTGAAAATGACTCATTTCATACACCCTCTTCTGTCTCATGTAACATCTATTAGCTTCTTAAGAGAACCATCCTGATAAGAATTCTCATTATAACACCCAGAACACATTTCATACATTTATTTACGCCAATGTTGGGGGAATTAAATTTTTAACTTATGAATATGTGTCTAGTCTAAACATGACTAAGAAATGGCACACATTTACATAGCCACAGGATACATAAGGCATTTCTTCTTTGACACAAGAAATATGCCTGAGAAAAGAATGCCATGAAATACTAACTACGAACTTACAGATCCAAAAATTAGATGGCTGCATTACTGTTTTGAAAAAGTTAGCCAGCATTGAAAAGTTACCGTTGTGCTGACAGCTGCAAGTCAGTACAAAACTAACATTTCCCCCCCCCCTTTTTTTTTTAAGAAAAGAGACAAGGCTAAGCTCTCTCTTTTGCTCTCTGGA
>VYZW01014162.1:12010-43586 GCA_013401315.1 Balaeniceps rex | reverse complement strand
AGAGGGGAAGATTGCTCTTTTAGTGGCTCTGCGCGTCTGATACCCATTTTGTCACATCTTAGTATATAAGGATTTTTGTTCTCCCTCAAGGTCATACTGCCAGATGTCTCCTGGGTGAGGACTAGCTGCATGATCAGCAAGAGACTAAACTCTCTACAGACCCAGTCAAAGTGGTAGCAGACTCATACCTGACACTTTGGCCTGGAGTCTTTTTATACCTGAACCACAGTCACAAGAGGTTCTAGTTCTCCAACCTAAATTACCCCATTACTGACTGTCATAGCTTAACTCCTCCATATGGACCTCTGGGGTGAGAAAAAGGTTTGACCCAAGCATTTGTGAGGTTCAGTCAATGAAAAGGGGTGAATCATGATAAAGAAGAGGCAAGGATTAATGGCAGAAACCTGAAGCAACCTATTCTTCCAAAAATGTTTGTCTCCTCTTCCTATATGTAATTCCTAGTGGTGAGCTAGCTTTGAGGGACTTATCTCAAGGTTTCACGTTGCACCTCTGCAACCCTCTCTTGGGTCACTTTGCTCAGGTTCGAAGGAGCCAGCTAAAGAGCTGTGTGCAAAGAGACTCTGCAAGCAAGATATGCACAAATTTATAGTGTAAAGCAATTGTTGGCTATCACTCCCAAATGCTGCAAGTCTAAGCTTTAGTGTGCTCACCACCCTGAAGAGACACCTGAAGGGACTTTGCTGGTCAGAAGGTGCCAGTCAGGAAGGAAAGAGCTGGCCCCTGCCCCTGGATTGGATCCTCCATGCTGATGAGTTGTCATCTGCTGACTCCACCTTTCTCCCTTTAGGGTTTTATTCCTTTCTATGTTGGTATTTTTCCTTTTGAGTCTGTCAGCTGCCAACAAACACCATCTCCTCTATCTCTATCTGCAATTCTACCCTTCTTATTTTGCCTGGTTCTCTCTACAGACTTCCCTATGGCCTTTTTCAGAGCTTAGTTACTTGCTCAGAAGTCTGGGACAAGTTTATACAATGGGGACATGTCAGAAATAAGCCTGAGCCATAGGAAGACAGACAGCTGAACCTATAGTGGGGGCGGTCACAGAGCAAGAGGGTTATGTTTCCTTTTCAGTGTGTCAAGCTTATAGAGGTTTCAGAAGCTCTTCCTCTGTGGAACAAGATATCTTGCTTTATTAGCAAGTGTCTTGCAGGAAGATGACATCTGTGCTCTGTTTTTGTTTCAGAGTGTAACTAAGTATTTATCTATAAAATTCATGGTGCAGTTTGGACCTAACTATACAGCAGATATCTAGATAGATGCATTTCTGCTATCACCCTGAGCCTAGAATTTGGGAAACTGTCTCACAGTTGTACTATGCTCTTGACTTGTTCCCCATTTTCCAGTTCCTGATATATTTCAAGACAGTGCCCCAATCTTTTTGTCCCAAACTGACACCGTGACCCTTTCATGTGACAGCTTTTACAGAGGCTTCCCTGCAAATACATTAAAACACATTGTTGAAATCTCTAGGGGGAAAAAAAATGATCCTGGAGAAATAGTGGCTGCTTGTTTTATAACCACACAGGTGCTTAGGGTGACATATGCATTTTCTCATTCAGAGTCTAATCACAGCACTTTGTGTCAGTCATGGAAGACTGCTTGGGGTGGATTCAAAATGCCACCTTCCCACCTACTCAGCACGTAAGTTTACTGTGTGCTGTGCATGGGAGTACAAAATAAATGGGTATTAAGTTAGCGTTTTAATGACTGTGGGGTCTCTAACAGGCACAGAAAGCAAAGGAATCCCTCACTGCCTTTGCATGTGGTGTCACATATATGTTGAACAGAAACACTCTGGAGGATGCATGATGGGTGTCACCAAAATGTTGTTTGCTTTTTGTGCAACTGAACGTGCTGAGGTGATTTCCTCAAAAGTATTTTTTAAGAGAAGTTGTTCATTGTTATGTGGAAATGTAAAAGCTGCAATATTATGCAAAAATGTTGATTTAATGTCCATGGTATTCATCACTCACAAAGGGGTCTGATGAAGAGTTTACTGACATGAATAGAAAGATTCCCATTGTCTTCAAGCCCTAAGATCAATATTACTAAGCTAATGACTACTTTGAAGCAATGGCTACCAATGACAACTGGAGGATTTCTGAAGCTGACGTCTGTTCTCAGCAGAAATCAATTACTTGTGTATCAATTATGGTAAATAACAAATACTGAGTTCAGAAAATGGAGATGTTGTTAGTCTGACGTGGCCCACACAACTGGAACACTTGATTCGAGGAAGTAATACACAATAAAAGAAATTACCCTTCTCTGAATCAATTGTTATTTTGTGTACTGTTTCTAAAGTGCTAATCAATTGTTAGGAAATTAAATGGAAAACATTACACTTTTTACAAAGTGACACCTTCATCAGTATTCAAGCAGAGACTTTCTGGAAATAATTAGTTATTTCTAGGTGGGTCTGAATCAAAGCCTAACTCTGAATGTTACCAAAGTTTGGCTGAAGACATTGTGAATATTGCCTCTTCTCCTCTGGGAACAATCATCTCTGTCTTTGCGCTTCGGAGCTGTCTTCTCTGTCTTCAAATTAGTTTAATTAGCTCCTGCAAACTGAAGATAAAATGGGTTGCAGAGCTGTCTTATCAAGAAGAAACTTTGGTCAATTTAGGTCATTAAGACCCTATCAAACTCTCGCATTACTGCTGTTCTCAGAGGAAAGGATTTTTTTTCCCCCAGCAAAATCTACAGGGAATAAACAGTCTAGATATTAAGGGAGCAGGAGGAATTGTTTCAACTTTAACTTAGAGATAAAAAGACAAGGCTGTAAATCAAGAAAATGAGTCTGCATGAACTGGAATATAACAACATCACTATATCGCTCATCATGATATCACTAATTTACTGAAAGAGTGTAGGTGCAAGCCAAGAATGTTAAATTAATTCCAGAAAAGCTTTGGATACAGCTGCTGGTCTTTCATCATCTGGAGCCTGAAGTGTGGTTCCTAGGCTTGACGAGCTATCGCCTAGAGAAAATCAGGGGCCTAAGAATGGATGTCAACATATTCTTTACAAAGCATTGGAAGAGCCCTATCTAGTTTGTATGTGAGAGTCTTCAGGATATTTTTAGATGTTAGCTTGATCCTTCTCTGCAGATGATTTTCATTCTAGATTGTGCAGGATCTGGAATAAAAATCTGTAGTCAGGTCTTTGGTCAGACTGTTATTTCACAGGACCTGGACACAGAGGAATAACAGCCAGAGAAATGCAGAGTAATTTAGAACTAAAGTAGCAGAGCTGCCATGGTAGGGTGCTGTAGCTGTGCAATTAAACTGCGTTACATAGTGTGTGCCATGCATGAAGAACTAGGACTAGTAAAAGTGAGTCTTAAGAAATATTAGACTAGACAGCTAACTTTTAGATGGCTAAAGTTCAGGTAGAATTCATCCCAACTTGGATATCAACTCCAAAATTACAATCCTAACTTAGATACTAGATCCAGAATTACAGTCCTCAGTGTCAGCATGTACCTAAAGTCACTGGGAACTTCCCCTTGCACCCAGAATTTCCCTCAGCATCTTGAGGCTATGACTGCTCCCACAGAACAAATGAGGCACCCAGTTGCCATCCAGCTTTACACATCACCTGAAACTGATCCATATGAAAGGTCCAGGGCAGTGCACAAGAATAAGTGCCAGGCACCATACCTCATGTTACAGGGTCTCTGCTTCAGGAATACTGCAGTTCCACCAATAATCACAACAAAAATGATGCACTTTGCAAGAAAAATAGCTAACTATGGAAAGCATGCCGTGGTTTTCCCAGTCTGCTTACAGCTGTGTGAGAATGTTTTTTATAGGAAATAAATGTCAGGTTTGCCTTTGCCAATTGAAGGCTGAAAAGCATTTGTCAGTGACAGAATATGCTCTGTATTATTTTATGTTCTCAGGATAACCAAAAAGTAGAAAGGGAAAGTTAATGCAGGAAGT
The DNA here is from genome assembly GCA_013401315.1 of Balaeniceps rex. Lineage (NCBI taxonomy): Eukaryota > Metazoa > Chordata > Aves > Pelecaniformes > Balaenicipitidae > Balaeniceps > Balaeniceps rex. Next base: position 39,621 of record VYZW01014162.1, on the reverse strand, counting down.
GTGTGCTGGCAGCTAGACATATTCATGGGAGAGAGGAAAGAAGCCTCTTTCTAGAAGTCATCTACATGGCAGCGCTACATCAGTGAAGCATGAGGAGGTTTTAAAATTTGGAACCCCTATAGTGGAGAATGCTTGGACTTTACTGCAGTGTTTCAGAACATGGCCTACATTTTGTTTCACAAGCTAATACAACTGCTGTATCACTGCAATTTTCCTTTCCCTGTCCACAGTGCAGTTGCATCCAACTCCTGCTTCAAAGGGATTGCACCATCAGCCATCTCCTCTGATCCTTGGGGCAGATGGAGGAATGATCTTTGCACTGTTTGGGTTTAATTTTGGAGCAGAGGGGATCCTGCTGAACACGTCGTGTCACTAAGTCAGCGAGGAAACATGTGTGAATCGTCTGAGGGGGATTTGCTCTGAGCGTTGTCAAAGCATGGGATTAGCCTTGTGGGACATTTCTTACTCTGAATTTTGGTTGTGTTTCATGTTCAGATGAAACATTGGAACTAAAGCGACTCATCTGAAAGAGCTGAAGGCTCATCTGCCTGTTTTGATCTCAGATTACACCACTGGGCTCACTTGCTTTTCCCTTGCAACAAAAAACAGCCAAGTGCTGCTCAGTCGCCTCCCTTGGTCAGGATGAGACTTGTGGGCCTTGACAGATCCTCACTAGACCTGTCCTGAATTTCAATTTCTTTCTATCCTAGGTATTTTGATACCTTTTTCAGCCTTGTCTTCTTAATGCCCTCATCTCTTCTTTCATCTTGGTAAAAAGAGCATTTGCTCACTCACTCTCCTTCCCACTGGTGCATGACGTAGCCCACCCACCTCGTTCACCACTGTAGAGGCCTCCTGTGCATCCCCCTGTCCTGGGTCCTCTGCCAGAGGGAAGCCCCTGCCCACCCAGCCCCAGTTCTCCAGACCTTCTCCTCAGCCCACTGCCCCTGCATGCCCCCCAGCTGCTTGTGCATGCCACCCAAACTGTCACTGTCACATCCACCCCAAAACTGGGCTCCACAATCACCTATACATGCCTGTCCTCCGGTTGCTCCATTTTCTCACCCTTACATCCTGCCAGACACCAAGCGATGGGACATCTTATCATCTGGGGAGGAGGGGAGAGTGGTGGTGTGTGTGAAGAACCCCTCAGAGCCTGCCTCCACTTGGACCTCAGGCCGTCAGTGGCACATGCAGGAATTTTCTTCATAGGTTGGTGGGCCTGGGCACATCCCCCTCACCATGGGTACCCTGGCTCATGACCTTTCTGTGCCAAAAGGTAGACCCTGGCACAGATGTACCCCAAGTGCTTCAGGTCATTGTCACCCTGCCAGCTCCTCAGATCCTCTTGCTGAGGCTTTGGCTGCGTATCTCCTCACTTCTTCCTCTGTCTGAGGCCCAACCAGCTCACTCCATGTTCTCATCCTGGCCCTGTCCATGCTGTCCATTCCCACCATCTGGAGGAGGAAACCCAATGGGGAAAGGGGGTTCCTAATGATTTCTGCTCCCTCATCAGTCATGCCTCCAAGCAGTACTTTGTCCCTAGCTTCATGGATGCCTCCTAGGACAAGTGGGTGCTCTCAGAAGTCTTCTGCTGAGTGTCACTCACCAGCTCCTCTTCCACCCATGTCTGAGCCCCTGACCCTCACACTCCTCCTCTTCTTTCATTCATTGTCCCCCATCACCAGCCATCTGTCCTCCTCGTGTTTCATTTTTCATTGTTCTCTCCCTCTCATGCACAAGTCACAGCATCACCTACAGGACTTACACAGCTCTTAGTCCACTAGTGTTCACCATGCTCCAAATGCCCCTTTACTTTTCCTACTACTACAAACACCCTTTTTCTGGCATTTCTGCTTGTCTTCAACAGGAAAGTCGATGACAGTGCATTTGGAAAAATATGAGAAATAATTTAATCCCAGAGTGAAATTCTGCAACTGCAATAATAGACACTTTCTCCCAAAACAAGGCAAAACCCTCCACAAACAAATATGCAGGAAAGCCTTTTGTCTCTGCATGCCTTTGGTTTGAACAACAACATACACCTCTGTGTTTTGGATGAACATTTCTTTTTACTTAATTTGATAAAGAAACATAACTGGTTTTAACATAACAATGTTGCATAAATGGTGTTAAACATAGTGACTTTACTGAGGTTACTTTAATCTGTAGTTTCTTAATAAGTACAAAAAAATCTCTAAAGTCACATTATTATTTTAAAATGGAGGCTTCACACAGTTCAGATAAAAATTTATCATTCCCGTGTCTCCTTTTTTTTATTCTTCCTTTTTTCAGTTTGATAGCCGAATATTTTAATTACTCACAAGGCAACATACATAAAATATATAATATAATTTAGGAATCTATTATGAAATAAAAGAAAAGACTTACACCTATTCTTACTTTGTCTTTCAAAAAATATTATCATTATCCCATATTTCATATCTAGTATGTTCTTAAGTCTACAGTACTTTATAAACACTTCAAAGTTAAGATTAAGCTGTTGCTTTGTGCTTTAATAATACTTCATGTCTGATAACACTAGAACTTTGTAAAGTGCTACACTTAAACAGCTAGGAAAGTAAGAAAGTAAAACCCAAGAATTTCTGATCTTTTGGCCTATTCGCTTTGTGTTACAATTTTCATTTTGATGCACTAGTATTACATTTGAATTGTGTCTTGTTCTTCATGCAAATCTCGTCTGTTCTGAGTTCCTGCATTCATGCTCATCTGCCATCTCCCATTTTTGAACTTCCCATCATGATATTTTGCACAAGTAGGAGATACAAAAATTTGAAACAAAGCTTTAGTTTGAAGGTTGCTTTTAAGGAATTCTGAAAGTAAAGTTGCAAAAACACAAGTGTGGCTTGAATCCTAACACTGGCTTGATTTTGACTTTTTAATTTCATTTTGCATGAATTAAGCACAAGATGAGAATTTGACACAGATTTTAGAGACCAGCTTAGCATAAGTTTGGAAACCTATAGGTTTGCAGATGGTCCTGTCCCACATGTAAGCTCTTCTGTATTCCTGGAAGGTACTCCATTAAAAATGATAGTCCGTCCACATGGGAGGTAGATGCCAAGAGCAGACGGCAGATCACTGCAGTAAAAGAATATGAACTGAACTATGAAAACACAAAATAATTGTCTATGCGAGAGAGTACCTGGATTTGTGAGTCTGAGAAGAGGAGAGTTTGGAGAGAGCAGGGAAGAAAGGGAAGTACCTTAATAAGGAAAGGCCATCCACAAGGCAGACCAGGCAGATCTCTGGTAAAGAGGAGTGCAGGTCGAGCCGCCGCAGGCAGACGAGAGGGTTTGTCAGGACAGGGTGGAAGCCGATCACAGGTCCAACCCACACAGCAGCAGCCGTGAACATAGATGCACCAGGTAGCTTTTCACAAAGCCAGACACTAAAGCCCACAATCCCTAAGCTGATGAGCCAGACACTCTGGAGGGAGAGGAAGGCAGACCTCAGGTGGGACAATTGTTAATGTTTCTGTTGTTTTATTACAAAAAAAAGTTCATGTGATGAAATTATATTGACAAGAACAGTTTAACCAAGGTTAAATTACATTCCTGATATTACCTTTCTTCCCTTTTCCCAACAACCTTTTATTAAAATCAAACACTGAGAAGCTAATTCGTATGTGATTCATGCAGATCCTTTCTTTGCCTCCGATTTTTATTCCCACACAGACAGTCAGAATACGGCTCCTGTTGATATAATTGGAAACACTGCCATTGATTTCAGTAGGACAGCATCCAGCATAGCATAGGTGGGTTACTGAGTTTCCATGGGATATCCCTTGTCACTATTCACTTCCAGTATCATGTAGGCCTATTATAGGAGCACAAAATACCATATGACAATTATAGCATTAAAGATCAGTACATTGCAATCACATCCAAATTGTCAGCCTCAGCGTAGAGCAGTGCTTAAAGGGAAAACTGCTCTGTTGCAGTCAAATGCTTAAAGAATAGAAGTAGCTGGATGATTTTATCGTACAATACCATATGCAATGTCTGATTTTCTACAGGAGACTATCTAAATCATCGTGTTCACTCTAGTTAGGGCTTCATGTAGTTCAAATTCATATAATTCTTCTTTGAAGTTACCATGTGACTTCCATAAACTCACATGGCAACAATGCTTGGCTTTCAAAGCACTTTCATAAAACACCTGTACAGAGTCCATTTCAAGCCACAGAAATGAATAGTTATTTTGACAGCCAAGGTAGTGATGCTGGGTACTAAGAACTATTTTCCACATCATTAACCACAGGCTTTCCCCCTTGCTAGAGTAGCTAGTAAAAAAGGGCAGGCTACTTTTTGTCATGACAGCTTCTCAACAGCTCATTTTGTAGGGTATTAATCACGAATGTCTTTTCACCTTTCAAAAAAATGATTTTCGTTTGCATAATGGGCAGGTATAATGTTTGCCAAATTGGCATACTGTGACAGGCAACTGGATTACTGAAGTTTATTGAATTTGAAATTAGGTATTCTAACTTTCCAAAAACTTCAGACAGTCCAAAATGTAACCACTTTCTCAAACACAGCCTCAGTGTAACACTACCCAGCAGTTGGTGTGCACTCCCGAGCATATCTTTTCTTAATAGGAAAAGTCAGTTTAACAGTCCTCGTGGGCTATTTACCTTCAGTGGGATCACTGAAATTATGAGAGCTCATGAGAGCTTTCCAAGCAGCTGAATCAAACTTGGAGTGCTTTATGAAGAATGACAATCAATCTCTGAGTCTAAGGACTGAAGAGCAAAAGTTCCTTCTTTGGCCCTGTCACAATAGAGGGAGATGTGTTGAAAGTGAAGAGCTTTATATGCAGGCATGTTTTGAAGCACTGACTGCACTCACAAATTGGCCTTGTCTGCACAAAATTACAAGCAGTCACGAGAGTGAACCACTATCTTCCAGTCATTTTCCATCTGTATTATTACCTGTTTGCTTGAATTGATTTTCAGCTCAAAAGATGTATATTGGGCTTGGAAAACCCCAGGACAGGATAAGTGCTTCAGGATAAATCTGTGCATGCTTTGCCCCATTTGTACGCGACCTGATCAGAACGACCTGCTCCATGAACGGGCACTTGGACCTACACTGGGACTCCAAGGGCAATGCAGAGCTAAGGCTGAATCCGCACCTTGTACATCTATAATAAGGATGGACCACGAGGAAAAAATATTTTGACAGCAGACTTTGGCTTGCCATTCAAGTCCTTAGAGCTCTTTTTCTTTGGAGGAAGGGGCACGCTTGTCTATGGAGCTCAGCACTAGATAACAATACAGACAGACAAGGAATGCAATAGGAACCAAAGATCCAGTATGCAAGCTCACAACGTGCTCAGCAAAACAATTGTATCATGAAAGCTCTGACATGAAACAAATGCATTTTGCTGTGTTTATTAATATAAGAACTTGGTTGCCAGAAAGAGATCTCAGGGGATGATAAATAGGATGTCTTCTTTTTTTATTGAGTATGGTAAAGTTTGTACTGTAGGCTTAGAAAATGAACATAGGAGATCTGAATTCCATTAATTTCCTGGCTATTGTAATGGTACAAATAAACAGAATTTTATGCAGGAGGGAACCAACTTGACAGAAGGGTTGAATCCACTGGGATGTGAGGGTACTGATTAAGAAGATATTGCAAATATTGTTTATCTACTCCCTGGATAAAAAAGAAATGGATAGAAAAGAACATTTGGTACCATTCAAAACATTAACTTTTAAAGGTCCCACAAAGTGCTGCTGTTCTTAAGGAGTATAAAATAAAGTCTTACTGTTATAAGGAGTTTGGGATTTATTTCAGTGAAACATTTTACATCTGCAGAAATTCACAGTTTTCTGATAGGGAAGTTTTTTTATTTTTCTTTTTAACAAAGATTTGGAAATGGGTGAAATTTAAAGTGACAATCTTGCAGTTCAGAATTTTCATTAAGAACTTTCTGTTTAGAATTATGTGACATAAGAGCATAGAAGCATAACTATAAGTTAATTATGATAACATATTTTTTTAAATATAGGAAAAACATTAGTTCTCAAAGTGTTTGAAACAAATTATCTAAGTTAAATTAAATTCTATTTCCCCAGGATTTTGAGTTATAAAAAAAAATCAAAATTAATTTACATACCTTTTGGAGAGGTCAAATAAGTACAAATTATGAGAAAAAAGCAGGATAGAAAAGTGCTTTCCACCCAGCTACACTCCTAGCAGTATTTCCCAGAGCTCCTAAATGTCAGATCTCAACTCCAACATTCATTTCTATTTAAAGACAAATCACTTATTTATAGTATTTTTAATGATGATAAGTATGCACTAAGCAGAAACAAAACAAAAATACTGAAATGCTCACTTACAGCATCAGTATTTGGATATCCAGGACAGAAACCTCATCCAGCCATGTGTTGATCCTCTGAATTCTGAAGGACAAACTGCTATTGTCTTCTGGTACAACTACTATGGCATTATCTGACCAAGCAACACTTACTGACAGGGTTATCATCTGAGACGATGCCTCAATAGCGTGCTGTGTCCATGTGCGTTCTTGGCCTGTTGGTAGAAAATGGTAGGTTGTGATCTTTGCATGGATGTCTGACTGCAGAGGTGCTGGGGCTGGTGACTTCACCTTGGAGTGGTGGCACAAAATTCAAGTTGGCAGAGTGCAACTGGATATATTTGAAAACAAATTATTTAGACTGTTCTTCAGAATTTTTATGCAAGTGAAAACCCATCAAAATTTAGGGAATCATCTAAATGTAAAAAAATAACTAATGTTTTCAATCTGGAGTTGCACCCTCAACACGTTGTGAACAGTTTTGAGAGCTGTGAACGATCCCTTTGTCAATAACAGATGAAGGGTGGGAATGCAAACATTTTCCTATTCCCTGCCGCCATAATCCATTCACAAGCACAATGCTAGCAAGGTCATAGCTCCCTCTGCCCAGTCACAAATCTGTCCTGCCTTTTTCTATGATATAACTAGACGAAGAATGGTCCCGTTCCATCTGCCTACTGCAAAGTGGGGCTAGAAGACTGAAGCAGTTGAGACACAGGGAGAGGCACAAAATATTCCTTTCCTTTTGTTTCCTGACTACATGAATAGGTAAAATATTTGAGGCAGATGGGAACCCTTCTGACTGGCAACTTTTTAAACTGCTGTTCATATGCATAGCAGGATAAACAGTTGTCTGATTATGTACAGTATACATTGCAAGGTTTCTTCTTCAAAGGAAGTAGGTTAGTATCATGAAACATCTACCACTCAAATACAGATTATAATGCATGCTGCATATGCATTATGCATATCAGTGGTATGTCAATGAAATACAGAAATCTGAACAGAAATGTTTATTCATCCAACTCTGAGAAAAAATAAACAACACTTTATTAGTAATTACAAAGAGACCACATGACAAAACAAAATTGTATGCGTCTTTTTCACTTATATCTTAAGTGATAGAGCAGCACAGTCTCAGTTTATATTTGGTATCTTTTAACACATAGTTTATCCAGACAAGCAATAATAAAGGATAATTTATTATTTTTTTTTACACAGTAGCATGCCTGGATCGACCTGGAATATGTATTTCATTTGTCACTGAAGATTATGAAAATATCCTATACAGCTTTACATCAGAAAATAGTTTTTGAGCTATACCTTCAAACTGAACAAAACCAATATCTTTCTAATGGAATCCCATAAGGAGGTAAAATATCCCATACAGTCTTGGTTTAATTCCATAATTTTAAAGCAATTTTAATGTACCTCAACTGTAGTTTCACAAGTGCAAATCAGTTTGTCCAGCTAGCTCTATAGCCTTTTCTAGCACCAGTACCAATAACTAAATACTGATTGCCTTCAGACACAGAAAGTAGCTGTGGCATAGAAAATGTTGTGCCATGAACAACCAGAGAACCTTCTGAAAGGTCCTTCAGAGTTTTCTCCTATATTCATTAATCAAGAAAGAAGTGTCCCACCTTCCAGGATATGGGGGATGGTGGGATTTCCTTAACAGAGTTGGTGTGGGACAAATCTTGTGGAAAAGGGCCAAATCTAGGAATGAAGCTTCACCTCTCCACAAAAACATTTGATTAGGAACTGACATTTTATGTCAGTGCAACTGAAATAATTCAGTTCTGGACAGAAAACTTTCTGCAGTGTGAAGAGTAGGAAAGCAGATGCTTTGCAGGGTTGATAAGGTAACTGTACCTTCAATTTTAGGTTTAAGAGGGTGAAAGAATAAAATTAATGGTGCATTTCTTTGACTTTTATCTCTCTCTTACCTTCTTCTTATAGGTTTTTTTTCCTTCTTGACTTTCAATGCATCATTTGTAATCACGCAAGGTCTTCTGAGGGACCCTTGCACCTACATGTACCTCATTCCATATCTTCATTCAGAGTAGCCTAATACATGACTCTTGCAGTCAGTATTTTCCAATAATGTTCATCAAACTCTATAGACAGTAGAGACTAAATCAAATTGCTTTCAGATTATCCTTGATTCTCACTAAATTGTAAACTGTATATTCTCTACCAGAAGGATTGGGAACCCCCTCTCCTTTCTCCCAGTATTTTGATTTTATTATTATGGCCAGCAAATGTCAACTTCCATTCATCCACTATATCCTCTAAGTTTATTTTGTTTAAAAAGTATGTTGATACCAGAGCTAGTTTGGACCTTAGTGAACTATAACAGATGATAGCAGGTTTCTATTGCAGCATTCTCTAAAGTGGTTATAAATCCCACACAAAGAAAATGTTCTCTCCACAAGTCCTTGTGTTTCTGAGTCATTTCTAATAGAACCTTATTTCATTTCCACAGAAGCTGAGAAGCCTTTTCTAGCCAAGGCTACTGGGCTTCTCTACCTCTAATGCTCTCTAAATAAGATATAATATTGACTGCATTCTTAATATGGAAAGTTTGACTCAAGTTACTTTATGGGAAAAAAAAAGGCCAGATAACATTGAATGGATGAGTTGTATGGGTGGGTCTAAATAGAAGCCAAAGCAGGAAGGAGAAAGGTGAGGTTTAAAATAGCCCCAGTGATGCTCCCCCTTGTGACAACTGCAACATCTCCCACCAGGGACTGCCCTTCTCCTTCCAACTCCCTGGCCTGAGGTTTGCTAAGAGCATGGGGTACCTCAGCTGGCCAGGTGCACTCCTGCCCATTCCTGCACTGGCACTGGTTCTCCTGCACCCTGCAGCTTATGCAGAGAACTTGGTGGCCTTTCTTACCACTGGGAGATATGAACATATCAGTCCAGGAATGGGTGATCTGCCAACTGCCCTTTTCTTGGGGGTGTCCTTCCATAGTCCTATCTTTGGGGATAAAATAGGGACAAGCATGTTTGTTGAAGAAACAGAATGAAATACATTTTTCCATCTAACAGGGTAAAACAAATGTTTTAAAGATATTTCTTATTAGGCTCCATGCCACCTGAACTCTTCTTGTCTTGAAACGATAGTCAGTTTAAATACCACTTTGTCAAACTCATCCAACACACCTTGTACATTCAGATAACAGCTATGCTTACACTAATGAGGAATATGCATATTTTAAGGTTGAGGATCAAATTACTCTAAATTCGTGCTTATCTGGAAATAGTTGACAATTAATTAGGGCTTAAGGAAATGGCTCAGATCTATTCTTGTCCCTTGTGTCTGAATTTTACCAGGACAAACCTGTCAAAGCTAGGCGCAGCCTGAGCCTGTTAGCCTCACAGGTCACACAGTGGAAATAATGACTGGTGTAAGAGAATGACCCTCATAGTTTTCTGTCACTGCTTTCTCTGGCCCTGTCTCCTGCTGTTCTGACATGCTGACTGGTCTTCCTAGATGGACCTGGACCTGACTTGTTAGCTCGCCTTGTCTGATGATCACTGAGTCGTTGATGGACTGTGTCCCTACCACCACCCTTGTCCTGCTTGGGTGCTGTGGGGCTGCCCTCTCAGGGTGTCCCTGCCTGCCTGTGCTGGGGTCACCCTCTCCTCCTGCCTCATCCTCCTTCCTGGAGCAGCCTTGCTTTTGCTGCCCCCTGACATACGCATCTGCTGTAAGCACCTGCCCCAAAAGTACCTATTTCTTTCCACTGACTATTAATGGATTATGAGATGCATACTTCGAATGTAGCTAGTCCCCTGTAGACATGGGAAGGAATCCCACCTAAGGCAATAATTTACTACTCAACACCTCCTAGAAATTACTGTGCGTGGTTTAATTAATACTAATTCTCTGGAAATCTTTTCTATTTTTTCAGTAATTTTCTTAAAATGCGGTTGTATATCCTTATATTCTCATCTGGACAACTATGAGATTCTTAAGATTGTCAGTTGGTTTTTAAATTGATGTTCTTTGATACGATACATTGATTAGCTCCTCTCTTTTCTTGCAGTATTCTGTGGTTATAACCATAGCTCTACCCAAAGGGCCTTGAGTGATATTGTGAGACACCCACTTGTGCTTTCCCATAAAACCACTCTTCAATGATCTTCCCATCCTATCCCAGGATTTGTTAGTGCTACAACAGAAAATTTGGCTTTTGCTAGCTTTCCTTTAAACACAGATTTCTCTTTTCTACACCTCATTTTGTAGGAATGAAGCTCCAAGTATTTTGAGGGTTTTTCCTCTTCTCTGTCTTCTGCTGATATCTCTAAACTTCCAGTGAGCTCTTGACCTTGAGTGCAGTTTACTATGAATCAGGTGGGAGTAAAATTTTCTTCCTGCTGGAATTCTACTGGAGGAATTAATCAGAAATTCTTTCAAGGTTTTCAACAGAGAAAATAAAAAAGTTGAAACTGTAAAAGTTGAAGTCTTTACTGGCAAATTCCACATCAGCACAGTCAGTTACACTGACAAAAAGAGAAAAAGGAAATACAGAAGCCATGCACAAGCTTATTTTTTTTTTTTAAAAGAGTACAACACACTCCATAGCTATAAAGACTGGGAGGAAGTGGGGAATGGTCCATAAGTGATTGTGTAATTTATTCCCCTGCTGAATCTTTCTATTCACTTATCAGGAATACTGTTCTTTCCAAGGTTTATTCATACTCACTGACTATTCAGTTCTGTGCAGGTTTATCACACTGGTTTATATAGCACATTGTGTGAGAATTACAGATACTGCATGGTCCCACAGTTTATCTCACATGTATTAGCATGGCTGACTTAATAGTTTCCTGTGCTTGAAATGTGATGTTCATTTTGAACTATAATAGTCCAAAATAAGCATATCTATAAGATCTGTATGATTAAGAATGTCTCAAGCCCATTTTTGTTGTCACTGGTATTGCTCCTATTTATGGGCTTACAGGATTTGATCAAGGATAGAAGAGGCATCCTTTCAGTATTTTAGATTATACTATGAATTGTACAAATGAAAGTAAACTTAAATTTATTTTATGTGTATAAAGTGTAAGACAAGATCAAATAATTAGATGGTGTATATATATCAGTATCACTGCAACTGAACATCTGCTTGAAGATCTTAAACACATATGCCATGCTTCAAATACCTTGTGATGCTACCGGATAGATAATTTGCTAATAACAAATCAAGTTCTGCTACCCTTTCTCATACTGAACCCTCATTCTCTCTGTACAGGTGTCTTGCACTGACTCGTGGATCTTTCTACCTCTAACGTGGCTACAGTTAGCAAAATCTTCCCAGAAGGAGATTAGGCTATATAACACATCAAAACTCACACAGCAAGAAACAGTGGGAGTAAATATAATTTTATATAGTTAGATTTAGCTGTAATTTGTAATAAGAGTTTAAGATGCAACAAAAAGACTTGGATTAATAGAATGAGTCGTGTAAAAGAAGTTCTGATGATTTTATTACTAATGAAAACATTTGCAAACATGGGAATCCTGCAGCATACTGCAGAAGGAAGATAATAAAAATTCCGTGATAATGCCAAATGCACTTCCTTTCAATGAGTTTACAGAGCATCACACTTCAAAAAGTGTCATTTCTGTTTACAACAAATCACTGCTAGGTTGCAAATTTGAGCAAGCAGTAAATATTTATTTCATATTATGTAAGAGGGTATTTAGCAGATGGGACTTTATGGGATGATAAGGATGTAGATAGCCATATCCAAGGGGAAAAAAAAACCACAAATGAATTGTTGATTTTAAAAATTTATTTATTAATTTTTATTTGTTGATTTTTGGCTGTCAAATGTTATGGTATCTTTCAACAAAGATAGCACTTTTTAGCTATACAAGATGAGAATAAGATGTTCTTTTAGCTGCCAGATGATAAGTTTGACTAAAAACATTCTCACAGAAACCAAAGACACTTAACTTTTCATTACATTCAAACCACTAATCTGCAACTTTCACATAATTGCCAAGACAACAAAGACTACAGGAAGAAAGTAATTGGTATCTTTGCAGGCAGACATCGAATACCAAAATTATGAGAAAGACAGGTGATGCTAAGTGAGATCAGCACCAGTACTGATGCTCATTAGCTATGTTATAATCCAGCATGTATTTAAAATGTGTATTCTTTTGGAAGATCAAACAAAAAAATGTAAAAGACAGATTTGTCTTGTAAAAGATCTTAGGATTGGTTTGACACAATTGGCTTATTTGTTTAAGGTCATGCTTAGATATACTATCAGAAATAAGCTGATGACACCTACTGTGAACTCTTTAAGATTTGTTACAACTGAACTGCAAGTCCCCATCATTGGGGGAAGGTAAAGATGCAGTTACACATGGACATTAGCTCATATCTACCAGTACTACAGTATGGCAGTCCAGAATATTACCTGCTGAGGAATAACACTTATCACCTTCTCAAAGTTTATTTCTGACATTCAAAAAGAATGTGATGATCTCCAGAGAAGAGAGATTATTTTTTGTGGAGACAGAAGGCAATAAATCATTTTACAATACTCATTCAGAGCTGTTTAAAATTATTTTGCACACTCAAAATAACCAGTAGGCAATGTTAACCTTTAAGTTTCTTGAAGCAGATGCCAAATCCTCTCCTATATTCTTCAGCATACGATGGGAGAACTGGTACCATCAATCCTTCTATCTTTCTAATACAGAAAAATACTTCCATCTAACAGCTTAGAGATATTCCGCTGCTGTTGCTATCTTCCAGGCAAACCAGCACAAGAGCCTTACAATACTAGAACATGTATTGGGTTTATGTGTCCAGGTGTTGGCAGTGGTGGGGTGCTGCAGGTGTGGCTTCTGTGAGAAGAGACTAACTGCCCCGGTGTTGGACAATACCCATTCCAGGCATCTCCAAGATGACCTGCTGCTGGACAAAGCTGAGCCCATCAAAGATGCTGGTGGCATCTCTGTGATAACATATTTAAGAAAGGGTAAAAACTATATGCAGCAGCTGTGAGAGAGAGGAGTGAGAAAATATGAGAGAAACAGCCCTGCAGACACCAAGGTCAGAGAAGAAGGAGGGTGAGGAGGTGCTCCAGGTGCCAGAGCAGAGATTCCCCTACAGCTCATGGAGAAGACCATGGTGATACAGGTTGTCTCCCTGCAGCCCAGGAAGGACAACAGCAGAGCAGATATCCACACTGCAGCTCATGGAGGACTCTACGCTGCAGCAGATGGATACACCCTGAAGGAAGCTGCAGCCCATGGAGAGGAGCCCACACAGGAGCAGGCTCCTGGCAGGAACTGTGGCCTGTGGGGGACCCAAGCTGGAGCAGTCCATTCCTGAAGGACCGTAACCTGTGGAAAGGACTCATGCTGAAGCAGGTCTCGAAGAACAGCAGCCCATGAGAAGAACCCACACTGGAGCAGTTCATGAAGGACTGTATCCCGTGGGGGGACCCCATACTGGAGCAGGGGAAGAATGTGAGGAGGAAGGAGTGACAGAAACAAAATGTTATGAACTGACCACAACCCCCATTCCCTCCCCCCTGCGCCCTTGGGGAGGACAAGGTAGAAGAGTTGGGAGTGAAGGAGCGAAGTTCAGCCTGGTAAGAAGGGGAGGTGGGGGGAAGGTGTTTTTAATTTTATTTTTATTTCTCACTATCCTACTCTGTCATTAACTGGCAATTAATTTAATTAACCTTACCCATGTCAGGTCTGTTTTGCCTGTGACAATAACTGGTGAGCAATCTCCCTGTCCTTATCTCAACCCACGAGCTTTTTCATCTCATTTTCTCCCTCTGTCCTCCTGAGGAGGAGGAGTGAGAGAGCAGCTTGGTGAGCACCTGGCAGCCAGCCAAGCTTAAGCCACCACTGAAGGCAATTTAAATTATTTGTAAAAATGTTAGAGAATAAAGACATAAATGAAAGAGGTTTCTCAAAGAAATGTTTGAGATTTAAAAAATGTCATATCATCAAGCTACAAAATCAAGAATCTAAAAGTTTTCACTATAATTTCCTTATTTTCCAAAACAAGTAGTTAGAGTCCAATGAAACATACATCTATATTTCAACCACTTTTAACATTTGTTTATTGACTTAACTTTAAATTAACTTAAATTTTGAACCACTGCCACAGATTTTATTTTGACACTCTCTAAAGGTAAAGAAAAGAGTAAACAATGATGCTGACCATTTCCTGCTAAGAATAATTTCAGTGACTCAACCCTTTATCCTGAGAAACTATTGAGATTAAAAACTCTCTGAATTCTCACTTATCCCTTTTATAGGATTGAGCTTTTCTAGAGTCTCTATACTTCATATCCATCTGTATTGGGTCTGGCTGAGATGGAGTTTATTTTCCCCATAGCAGTCCTCATACTCCTGTGCTTTGTATTGGTAGCTAGAAAAGGTGTTGATAACACACCAGTGTTTTCGCTACTTCTGAGCAGTGCTCGCACAGCATCAAGGCTGTCTCTCCAACATTCCCCCACCTCACCCAGAAGGCTGGGGGTGGGCAAGATCTTGGGAGGGGACATAGCCAGGACAGCTAGCCCAAACTGACCAAAGGGATAGTCCATACCGTATGATGTCTGCTCAGCAATAAAAGCTGAGGGAAGGGGGAGGCGGGGGCGGCATTCGTTATTATGATGTTTTGTCTTCCGGAGCAACTGCTATGCATAATGAAGCCCTACTTCCTGGGAAGTGGCTGGACATTGCCTGCTGATGGGAAGTAGAGAATAAATCTTTTGTTTTCCTTTGCTTCCGCATGCGGCCTTTGCTTTTGCTTTATTAAATGGCCTTTATCTTGACCCATGAGGTTTTTTTCTATCTTATTTTCTTTCCCCCACCCTGTCCTGCTGAGGAGTGGAGTGACAGAGCAGCTTGGTAGGCAGCTGGCGTCCAGCCAAGATCAACCCACCACACCATCATATATAATTTTAATGATTTTGGCAGGCAGTATTAAATTACAGGGAATTAATAAAATAGCTGTATAAATCAAATGAACAACATATTCCGTTCATGCATTGTATTCTTGCTGTTATTAACAGGAATTACACATACATATCAAAGAAACAAAGAGTGCCACCAACCTGTTCAACTTCGGTAACTTAAGTTCAAATCCCATCATATGTACCTCGAGGGACTTATTCATTGTACTATCCCGAATGGGATTAAACGTTATAAGGAAGGACTTGCCCATTAGAAGGAGTCTAGACAGCAAGTGTAAGATAGGTACCGAAATTTAAGATGAACAAAAATAGGTGATGAACCCTGAACTTAGTTTTAAATCTTAAAGCTGTTCATATCCTACTGCTAAAAGCAATATAAATGAAATGTGAGAATTTTTTCTGCCTTCAAATTCCCACTAGGTACCAATATGCTCTGGTTTAGTTTAGCCCTTTGAGTACAAAGCAGGATAACTGAAGTTTTGCTAAAACTGGCCAGAGAAACAGCAAATTAGAACTCAAAAATATAGGATCTATTTTAAATGTTTTTTTAAATTATATTGAAATTGCTAAATCACTTCTGTTTCCTTCATTTACCTCTGACTGCAGATGGAAAAAGAAAGCAACGAGAGTCTTGTAGGCAGAGGAGAAAAATAGCCTTCTTTTGAAAAACCTCAGCCAAAAATATAATTTGAGAAAGACGTAGTTTTTATAGGGAAACAATGGGAGAAAACATACATTAAAGATAAGTAAATTCTAAAGGACAGATTTAATATATTACCACTTCCTGAACAGGAATAGGCTCATATGCATTTTTTTCTCAAACTTGACTAAACTTCTTTTAGAGAACTCTGTCTTGTGTGTTACTAAATGGCAATGAATCATGTCCATTTGTTTCCAAACAACTCTGGTGCCCAGGGGTACTCTGATACAGATTTATTACATTCTGTGTAAAAGGGAACCCTGCATTTCAAAATGCTTATTCTGGCTTTTCCTAGAAGAGAAAGCTAATGATACTAGTACAAGTAGCTGATTAAAGGGTTTCAGTAGTCCAAAATCTATTTTGCTATTGAACACCTCTTTCTTCTTTCTGAAAAATAAACACAGGCTTTTAATGCAGGACACTAGAAAAGAAAAAGTAGGATCCTTCATCTGAGCTGTGAGGGTGGTGAGACACTGGAACAGGTTGCCCAGAGAAGTTGTGGATGCCCCCTCCCTGGAATTGTTCAAGGCCAGGTTGGACGATGTTTTGAGCAACCTGATCTAGTGGAAGGTATTCCTGCCCATGGCAGGGAGTTTTGAACTAGATGGTCTTCAAGGTCCCTTCCAACCCAAACCATTCTATGATTCTATTAGTCTAAGTCACTATCATGATAAAGTACTATTAGATCTACTGATCTTCTAAACCTGTTCAAAAACGCATTGAAAGTGATGGGAACTTTTAAATCAGATTCAGAAATCAAAAGACTAAGCAGACACCCTAGGTCTGGGGGGTATTGCTCAGCACCCTGATGGACAAGACCCCTCACCGTGGGAGTTACGCTATTTTGGAATATGTTGGATGTTCCAGTGTGGGACCAATGGACTAGAGCAGGAGAAGCTGAAACACCATAATCCCTGCACTTCTTCACAGTCTTCCTACTGAAAAGGTTCCCAGAACCTGTGACAATCTTGAAAGGCAGACTGGCTACACAGAAATGTCCTGACTGTCCACCCTTCCAGGCTTATATCCTGAAGATTATGACTGTATGAATTTTTTCTTCAGCATCAGGATGGGGAAAAGCTGAGCTGAAGAGAGATGTGCTTGTTCACCTCCAGCCTGGCAGAATTCATATGCAGAGGTTTTAGCACTGAGCATCACAGTTATCTTTGCTGTAAAGAGATAGCCCAATCATAAAGCTGTTTAGCTGACTTTGCTTCCATGGCAAGAATGCCATGGCTGCTATTCCAGCAATGGTCAACATGCTGATAAAGGCACCTTTTCAGTGGCTGCCCAGCAATGTTGCAGTGACTTCTCTGGTGTTGGTGTCTAATACAGACAAATTTAGCTCAGATAGCTGTAAAAATGTCTTCACCTGCAGGTGGAGTACTTTTAATCATCTTGCTTTTTCCTACTACAGAAATAATCCAAAATGAACCCTGCAAAGCTGTTGTCAGAGACCTTAGATGAAGATCTTCCCAACAGATCAAAAGCAAAGCTGATCCAAAGGATTTTAGGGCTTCTCATGAACAATGTCTCAATCATACAAGGCTACAGAGGAAATTAAGTAAAATTATCTGTGGCAAGACTGAAATCAATCAGATTATTTCTCTGTTTCAAAATGATTTCTTAGCATTTTGACTGTGTGGTGCAAACAATAGAAGAAAACATACTTCAAATAGAAAATAGAGGTAAATCGGTAAGTAGTTCTTTGGGGATAGCTAGCAATTCAAAACAAGCTGGAGCTGTTTGGCTCCATCTCTAAGTGGATACTTCCCTCAAATATGAAGCCCCATTTATCTCATTATAGGTTGAAAGACCATAACATTAGACTGAAAAATCACATGAAAAATAAACCTCAGTTTTAGTGAGACTCCATAACCTCATTGTCTTGACAATAGTAACTAGATAAGAAGCACTGTGATAATCAAACCTTACCTTAACATATTTTTTCCTAAAATATCACTAAAAAGCTAGTTATTTCTGATACTTTTCCATCTAGAGTTTTAGGTATCTGTAAACACACTCATGCATGCGCAGGAAAGCAGTTAGCAATGAGTTAAATAACCAGAAAGGTTACTTAGATTCTTCTGCATTCCAGGTAAATAAATGTCTCCTCTATCATGCTAGGAAATACTGTAATTACCTGTACTTGCCAAAGGAGTATTTAAATCTTGTGATGAAATTACTTAGTATTTTTCATGTGGTAAGACAAGCACCATTGTTATTTTGATAATTGCTCAGGGCGAAACCAAAATTGTATGAAATTTGCAGTATTTTGAGACTTTTTTTCTCATTTAAAAAAGCTCACACTTACTGAGTAACTGAATCAATACTTCCCAACATTTTGCCAATGCTTGTAATTGTTCTTTCAGATTTATAAGACCACCTGTTATCATCCTGATACAATGGACTGATTTGGGGAAAACAGTTATCTGTCATGCATGAATGTTTGTTTTATGAAATTGCAATATCATTGATGGACTCAATATGCAGTGAGTCAGCCCCAGGCTGAAAAAAAATGAGAAAAAAAGAAAAGAAATCATTATCATTAACAACAGAGCTGTGCCAGGCTTTTGGGAATATTGGACAGGAATGCCTGAAGTAACAAAAAAATAAAAGAAAACAATTTCACCAACTTCATCTGAAAAGACAAGTCAATATAAACTAATAAAAATACAAAATGGAAAAGTCTGGATCAAGATGACAATAAAAAAGGGAGCTTGAGAGAAAAGTGGGAAACAAGTGCACAAACTTTTTGAAAGAGAGAAACTCTGTTGGATTGTGGGACAAAGGTCAAAGCAAGCTGGTTGAAAGGTGATAACACCTCAACTTTCAGAGGAGGTGCCATGAGGGAAGAGACCCAAAAGAAATGGTTTAGAAACCTGAATGGACATGCCAGGGGGAGCAGTCCACAACAGTAAAGAAAGCAGTAGGTGCTGACCTGTGAATTTGCTTATATCTATTTAACCATGTATACCCCATAACACTGAAGCTCTGAGAAAAGCTGGATTTAAGCTATGAGGAAGACTGAAGGATTCAGGTTGAAGTTTAGTGCCTCAACAGTTCTGGTGACCCCCTTTTCAGTCTGTTGACTTTCACGCAAATCATGGATCTGGAAACAAGTAGGATTATCTTGCATAATGCTATACTTCTAAAATTGAGTGTTTTAGGCTAAGACAGTCATATAGGTTCTGGACAGTCACCAATATAGAGAGACAGACATCTCCTGAATGAAACTCAGCCCCTCTACATTGACCCCCCTGGGTTAGGATGTGATGAATTGCCTTCTGGAAGTGTCTGTCTCTCCCCATTATCTGCAGAAGGCAACTAGGTAAGGTTAGATACCTACCCATCAAACAAGTTAATTTAGATGAGGTGAATCCTAGACTGAAAGGCAGTATTTGGAATTGCTGAGATTTGGAAAATTTGAAAAAGCAGCGGTTCCTCATGTGTGACCCAAAGCACTCTGTGACCAACAGTCTAGTGAGCAAGAAATGCATTACCTAAACTATAAACTATAAAATGTTATCACAATGGTAGTAATGTTTTCTCACTTGTCTTCTTATTATATTACTCACACATGATTCTCCTTGTCTCTCCTCATCACTGAAAAATGTATTTGAACAGAGGCATAGTTTCTGCCCTCTTCTATTCTTTCAAAATTTATTTCACACAGAGAAACTCCCTGCACAAGAATGGGCAAAATTAACTGAAGTATCTATTCAGATTTGGAGTGGCAGGAACAGAGAGTCCTGGCATGGGTCCATCACATAATTAAGTAATGGTCCTGCCAAAACCAAATAGAAAGTAACTTGAATGTCAAAGACGCAGACATGTAAACTTTGTAAATTTATCACATTTTACAGATGTCTATTATCAGCCTTAAAGGACACACTAAATCATTCTTTCGCACACTTATCAGTTTTAAAGAATGCAGAATTATTAAATTTTCTACAGTGTGGACTCAGATTGCTATTATTCTATGAAACTTTGGATCATTAATTACATGTTAGCTTTAAAAAGCTGCTTTCTGATTCACTCTGATAGAGTTTCTGATTCACTCTGATAGAGTGAATCCGATGTCAAAGTGGTTTAAATTTGAGTCAGATTTGGAAGAACTAAGTCAGTAGGCATGTGGAAAAATTATTCCATCCAATGTGCACATATGCAGTAGGTACCTGAAACTGAATCTCCCACATCTGCTTTTTTTCTTCAAACTCTCAAGAATGTTTATGGAACTGAACCTTTTTGATCTTTACAGTTCTTCTCTTTCCTTGAAGTTGGTTCAGGGAAGGCCATTGTCCCCCATTTATAATTAGTCTCTGGTGTACCAAAGTCTGAATTAGCCTGTTCCAGCTCAAGGGAAAGAAAACAAAGGAGCAAAATATCTTAGTTGTTAGATAGTCTTTATATAAGAAAGTCAGCAAGTCTCATTTTACATTTTTTTCTAGACTGCTGCCTTTTCCCCAGGGAGACATGAAACAGGACACTGACTTAAACAGATGGTTGTTGCCTCTGAATTATTTAACAGCTAAATCAATGAGAAGCTTCTGCTGCCATGAGAGGAAGGAGTGTGCTGGAAGCATTCCTCCTCCTCCTCCTCCTTCTCCTCCTTCTTCTTCTGTTAGAAGTGGCCAGGAACAGAGTCTGCTATTGGCAGCATCAAAGCCTGCAGGGGTGGAAGTGGAGGATGCAAAAGTGAAACCTCGATTCTAGAGCTACCAAAGGAGAGCTGCCCTTACATAAGGAATATGTTTATCCTCTTCAAATGGTATTGCATCCAGTTTGATAGACATCTATGGTTACTAGGTAGGGTTAATGGGATAGGAGGATTTAAAAAAAAAAAAAGGCAAAAAGCTAGGTAGCCTGTATAGCCTGTAGTTTTGCAGTCTACATAAGATATGCTCAGATCTCATTTTTAAAATGCTGTGAGAACACAGGCTAATTACTTCAAGCTATGAACTCTGCACTGGGATGGTTTACAGACAATATCTCAGGAGAAACACTGGAAGGCTGAATTTCTCCATGTACTCCTTGTTATTTTGAGATGCAAGTGGATAACCCATTGCAATGCCTAAGTATCTTCCTACTGTCACAAGAAGGAACACTCGTTGCTGTCAGTGCCATCAGACTTGTAAAAGCCTGGTCTTCCCTTGATAAATAGAATCTTCATGCAAACTTCATGCTCAGCAGGTCCAGCATCCCTCAACCCTAAATTTCCAACCTAATTTTGAAAACAAACGTGAAGCCTTGATCAAACAGAGTCAGAGAGACGGGAGCTTCTCCTCAGTCCTCCAAATGGCTTTTATTGGTCAAAGCCATGAATTAGAGCCAATAGTGATGATCACAGCTGGTAGTGGAGGAAAAAAAATACCTCTTCAGGACTCGATTCCGTCTGTCACAGCTGGCCAGCTGCAGCTGGGTGGGGCGGGGCGCTGTCCGTGGTCCTGAGGGATCTCTCTGGGCTGCTGAACACCACCGGCACCAATGGCCCCCAAAAGCTCCAGCGGCCCCCAAAATCAGCCACCCCACACACACACACACAAACACCCCTCATCAGCGCTGAGGAATTTACACCAGAGGGCGAGCATCTGGAATGAACTGCACAGTGTGAGGCAAGCAGGTTAGTTTTGCTTTGCTTGTAATCAACCCTCATTCCTGTTTTTGCTTTAACCAAACAACCCAAGCATCCGTCAGCCGTTGGACCGACTGCTGAGCTAAGCAAGCTGTGCACAATGACATATACTTAAAAAAAAAAAAAAAAAAGAGTCAAAAACAACTGTACTGCCACCCACTGGGAAGGAAAATATGTATGCAGCTGTTTGTGCCTCTGAACTCAAAAGTAGCCTGGACAGAGACCTCACACAGAGATACATTAGGACCAGTTCAGCAATATCATGCCACTGCAAAGGTAGAAAAGCATTTTAATATAAAGAACTGGCAGTCTATGTAGTCATGTTCATGAATAAGACCACCTTTAAATGTTTGAAAGCTAAAACCATTTTATAATCTTTTAGTACCACTAGGTCTAGGGTAGGAAGAATCTTAAGGCACCTCTGTGCACATGTGAGAAAAACTCAGCCTGTATTGTTATATTATCATACAGCTAAAAAATGTGAATTGTTGTGCAAAACTGATCTTCTGAGTCAATCATATATGGTGTAACTTTCTAGTTCGTGCCCAGATAAAATGAAACGGAAGTTAAAACTTTTACCTGGCTAGACAATGGCAACTTTTCCTTGTGGAATTTGTTGCATTTATATCAAGCAGACATATAGCAACCTTCTTATTTGCTGACATTCTGCAATCTTTTGGACCTTAAATCCTGACACAAAATGTGACTCTAAAGTTGTGGGAAGAGCTTATGTCAAATACTAGAATGACAGCTGCTCGGAAGTAGAAATGAACAGACTAGAGACACTCGGTTTCTGAGAATGGAAAACATAAAGACAAAAATCTGAGTATCATTCTATTATTAATTCACTTGCCTGCAAATTAAGCCAGCCTACACAGTTGTTCTTTTCTAATTGTAGAAAAATGAGGCTGTTTACCTTCTCACAGTAATGATGTATTATTCGTAATGAACAAATCAGTAACAACAGAAATCTAGTGTTAAGGAAAGGAAGCACCATAAACACAGATGACCTTTTGGTACCCCATTCCTTAATGAAATGAAAAATTTGCATAGCTTTAAACATTTCCACAAGGTACAACCCTTGCTACACGCCAAAGTAATTAAGTAGATTCTGAATCTCACTAGACTGGCACACACTTAAATTGTTTGGAGAATAAGGATGTATTGATGTAGCTGCTTATAATAGTCAAGTTTACACTGAGCAAGGGAATAAATCTGTAAATGGCAGAGAACTCACAGGTTCTCTGCAAAATCACTTCAGTTAGACAACACACGAAAATCATGCATGTGTGAATATGATCCACCAATTTTCTCAGCTATACATTTCCTTGTTAATTTGTTTTTATGTTATTTGGTAAAACAAGCTGACCATAAATCCAGATAATCTGCCTTTCCAGTTGACTCTAAAATTTATCATTAATGAAAGCACTGTGATTCTCTCTATTATTCTTTCATTATTGTAATGGTATGTAAATGATATTCATTAGATTGTAATGCTTTTCCCTGCAAATCTGCCTGGGGCAGAGATTTCTTTGCCTCGTTTTGCCCTAGATTATTCCATCAACTTTACAGGACTTCAGCATACTTCATTGACTCCGAAAGAAAACAGTGAAACATACTAGTAGAATTTCTATACTAACTTTTTTCTGTATCATATGAGCAAAAATAAACCAAGCTGCTCTTGAAGTGCAGTAGTCTGCAACCCACTAGACATGTGGACTGTCTTGAGGATACCTAGATATTGCAAACAGAAGCCAAAGAGCCATGGTCACGTATCTGATAAGAAGCATTCTGCAGAAACAGAGAGTCTCAAGCATTCTTTTGGGGGTATTAAGACTACAAATGTAACTACTAGATAGGAGGTACTAACTTCTTGTTGTACAGGCACTAGGAAAGCTACTTACTTTATTCCCCAGTTTTGCTTAAGATTCACTTACAAGACCAAATTTAATTATGTAGATTTAGGCCTTAATTGTGCAAGACTGTAGGCAGCCTTATGGCTGTCTAGCTGGATTCTCCACCAACTAGGAAAGAGGTAGGCTTGCATATATCTGTAGGTGTGGGTGTATGCACATGCATCTAATGATGGGCTTGAAGTTCTTGCAAATAGGTAGGTTTCCCTTAGAAATAAAATAAAGTCAAGGCAAATGAAAACCAATGTGATCTTTCCTTTTTTCCCCCCTGTCTTCAATATAACCATTTTTAAGTCTGATCTATGATTTTTGAGCAGGGATAGTCTCTGCAGATTAGTAGAGAATATGCAGACCAAGATGCAGACATTTTTCATGTTCCAAACGTTCTGAAAACAACAAGGTCTGCAGTTACTGGAAGAAGCAATAATTTCAATTTGAAGGTATCTTTTTCAAGTAGAAGAATGGCAAACGTAAGCCCAGGAGTATGGATGGCCAAGAATGATGTAATTCCCTCCAGGGGTCTGACATGAATCATTCTGTTGTACCACTGATAGACTGACAGCCATCCTTCCTCACAGCCTTCATTCTAAGTAAGTCATTAAATACAGAAGCAAAATTTCAGAGTTCATTGAGGGCAAAGTATTTTTTGTGCTAATATAGTAAACGTCCTTAAATTTATTTGAAAATAGAAGTATTTGCCTACTAACCTCTATGAAAGTGAAAAAATAGTGGACTGCTAATTGTCCACCCCATCGAAGAAAATATGTTCAGCAGCCTGCAAAACTGTGGCTGTTATATGATACACATACAAGCTCAGTGTGGCTGGGACTGTTGCAAACAAAAGTAGAACAATTACATATAGAGGGAACTAATTTTAGACTATGGTCTGCCAGATTTACTCATATCTCCACTAGGACAGCTGCCAATACTTTGACATTGTGACAAACATAATCAAGGAAAAAGCTCATACACATTCCATCATCCTTTCTCCCACACAGGCATGGGTGGGTACAGTCAGGCTAAGGACTTAGGAGGTGAACATCTGGGGTGTGTTCACATACACATATATGAATGAATCTGAGGATGATTATTTTTATATATTCCACATACACGTGCAACACATGCTAAAGCAGACCAATATACTATAATGACATCCAAGATACATACTGACTCTTTTACAAAGAGGAAATGGATGAAAACCAGCCCACATCATGGCTTCTACATTTCCATTTTAATCACCAAATATGCATGTCACCTTCATGTACATAGACATATATGCACATCACATATATATACATATGTATGTGTTTATGTAAAGTGATCAAAGTTATAAGGGGAAAGACATGCATACACTTGATTCTGAACATAGTATTGCTTTCCAGTAGCAAACTGTCTCATGACTCTGTAATGAAAAAGGTAACCTGCTATCAGTTAATAATATATTGCCACCTTCATAGTCCAATATAAAATATAAAGCTCTTACCATCATTGTCTTTTTTTAAAACATTTTAAATGCTCTCATTCTGTCAGATACACTTCTTTCAGGTATATAGCTGAAGACATTTTTCATTAAAATAGCCTGGTGCTTTATGCTATTTCACGTGACAGCACCAGCTCATCATGTTCCATTTCATTTTCTTAGCTAGGTGAGTGTGGCAGAGAAGGGCATTGTCCCCAGGGGGTTTCCAAAGGAGACTCTTTCTCGTCCTTGCCACAGCAATTTGAGAGCCTTGGGGAGGACAACTGCTCTACTGCCCTTTGCAAAGGTTTTCAGTGTGTTCTCCTACCTGTAGAGAGAGAGTTCTCTGCAGTGCTCCAAGCCTGAGTCACCTGAGGGAGGCTACTCTTCCTCCTCGAAGTTCCTAATGGATGTTTGTCACTCAAAGAGAGAAGAACATTTTGTAACAAAGAGGCACAAAGGAGAGAAATGGTTCTTTGTACCATCTGCCTTTGTTACACTAGAGCACAAGCCTTAATGTTTAAGTGGCTTTTATTAGAATTTCAGCTAATAAAAAGGGAGATCTCATAATAATATTGCTAAGCTGCTAGAAAAATGCATTGCACTCTAAAACACTCTCTGAGATTCTGTTTTTGTGCAATACTGACAGTTTGACATTCAGAGATTGACGGTACGACACTCAGACAATATAACACTCGTCTGTGTCTGAGTCAGGCAATGACATCTGTGCAGAAGGTTTGGTTTGTGTTTATCATCTGGATCCATTCTTCAGTCCCTTCTATATCACTTAGCTAACTACCTCATTAATGTTAAGTTGTCCTCACAAAAAATAGGGAAGCATTATTATTGTTTTACAGATAGGAAACAGAAGTAAATAAAATTGTAAGTGGTATGCCCAACTTAGCATAGAAAATTGAGGCAGGGCTATGTACAGAAACCAGAGGAGCTGAGCCCTAGCTGAGTGTCTCACCTGCCGGCCACCCATTCTCCATCTTAGAATGATGTCACACTCTTTTGAAAGCTGAATATCCCAGTTTCCAAGGGTCTGTAACCAGCTGCTGGAACTCACAGTCAAGGGAAATAAAAAGTCCACAAACAAAAATGGCAAAGCAGGACCTGCACAACACCACTGTTCAAATCCAGAAAATAATTCTTCAATTCACTGTCCCATGTTATATCATCCTTTGAGCAATAAAATTGAAGTAATGTTGTTAAGCTTGCCAATTATCACCAATAAAAGTTGGTTCCCTCAGTTTCAGCAGTGAGAGAAAAGAATCATTTGCAGTCCTAGCTTAATTATTCATTTGGAAGGGATGCTATTAATGGCCCTTTCCCTCCTTGTGAAATACATGAGGTAAGTCATACTCTTGGACCCATCCTAAGTATAATAAAAATCTATTCATTTCTCTGAAGTGAGGCACATACAGATGCAAATGTTTTATTTCTTTGAAAAACACTGAGCAGATAGTTATGGCAGAACAGAATAGAAGCTGGCTTCTAGTCTCATTACATAGAAAAGGATTAAAAAAATTCCCTCGTTTTTCTCTAATTATGTCAAGCTGAGACAATATAGGAGGGGAAAAAATCATTCTCTAAATATTTGCTCACATTTTGCTTTGTCATGATTGCTGTCAGCTTATATTTCTTTTGTTCAAATATTTGTATGATCAAATCATGCTAGCACAAGTGTTCGTGGAAAACAGATTTCAAAGCCACACACACAAGCATTCACAGAAAATGAATATTCTGTCCTCCTACATGGCAATTTATTTTAGAAATGTTCATTTATCAATCAAATCAGAGCAAGGAAATAGCGTCACATGATTTATCTGACCTATTGCTACCGGGCGATATAACTAGGCTATCAAATATTCTTAGAACCAGTCACAGGCAAGCCACAGATTAAAAATTCTAATCTCAGATGCATTGATTTAGTAATTTCAAATAACAAAGAAATCCCAAAAAGCATGATTTGCTTGCAAATATCCTTTCAATAGCAAAGCAGTACATTGGTTCTGTGAATTATTCATCCAAATCTCATAAATATGTATTTTATAACAGCAGGGTATACTAATCCATAACTTCTTCTAATAACCTGAATTAAATGTGAACTGTAAATAAAAATTTTAAGAGGTTTTTTGCCCTTTTTATGCTTTTGTGATCAGCAAAATTTCAAAGGGCCTTCTTCTGCATTTTAAATTTAGAAGTACCATCAAGCCTAGGCTTGATTTCGTTCAAAGGCTTGATGAGGCTCTCAAAAGTGTAGTTGAAATGTTTCCTTACATTGATTGAAGGGGAATGAGAAAAGATGCTAAATCTTTAAACACTTTCCTTTTCAGTGTTTATTTGCCGGAGTTCAGTAGGAGAGAAATACTAAAGAAAAATACATGGCAGCAAAGCTATATGGCGTATGAGAGAAGCACTCAAAGTGTATTGTCTGACCCCGTTTCCCACCTCTTCACTGAATGTGAACCAACTGCATGAACATTATGAACTGAGCACTGGCATGTGACCTGAAACACAGGCACTCCCTTGATGGGGTGCACGTGTGTATCAGGCTGTCACCCAATTCTATGT
>VYZW01014161.1:3280-15002 GCA_013401315.1 Balaeniceps rex | reverse complement strand
TCCAGCCAGCCCGACTGAGCACTGTGTTGAAAACACTGTTTCAAAAAGATGACCAGCATGACTATCTGAGGTAACTAGGCATAATGGAAAGAGGCAGAAAGACACTTCATTATTATTCTGACCTAGACTTGTTGCTTTTGTTTATTGCAATAAACATTTTTCAATTTAACATTATTGTCCTTAACCATACATAATTAGAATTAGATGTTATGACGCACTGCTCAAGACAACTGAGTCTGGCAATTTTATCTACCTCCAACTCTTCCTCCCCAAATTCCCTCCTCGCTACACTAGCAGCTTTTTTATATATATATATATATATATTTTTATATATATACACACACAGACACACAGCTATATATAGATATATATCTCTCTCACAGATGTGCTGGAGGAACAACACATAACAAGATATTGGAGGACATACACAGGGAATGTAATTGTTGCAATGTGAGCCATGACATGCANTAACATTATTGTCCTTAACCATACATAATTAGAATTAGATGTTATGACGCACTGCTCAAGACAACTGAGTCTGGCAATTTTATCTACCTCCAACTCTTCCTCCCCAAATTCCCTCCTCGCTACACTAGCAGCTTTTTTATATATATATATATATATATTTTTATATATATACACACACAGACACACAGCTATATATAGATATATATCTCTCTCACAGATGTGCTGGAGGAACAACACATAACAAGATATTGGAGGACATACACAGGGAATGTAATTGTTGCAATGTGAGCCATGACATGCAATTAAGAGAAACAACTGTTAAAGTAAAAACACCACAGCTAACTTCAGACAGGGATTTAATTTTTTCATTTATAACATTCTGGATTAGTGTTTCCCATCGCATATAAAGCACTTCTAAGACCTAAGAACTAGGTTTGATATTTGGTGCTATTTACGTAACATTCTTAAAGACCTATTTTTTGGGGATCCCTTTGAGACAAAGAGGTTTAGTAGATGTAGCAGAGCTTTTCCATTTCACATTTTTTCCATCTTAGTGACTCTAGCTGCCCCTCAAAAGAACAGGCTACCACAACAGAACTTT
Organism: Balaeniceps rex; assembly: GCA_013401315.1. Taxonomy (NCBI): domain Eukaryota; kingdom Metazoa; phylum Chordata; class Aves; order Pelecaniformes; family Balaenicipitidae; genus Balaeniceps; species Balaeniceps rex. The sequence continues at coordinate 13,933 of VYZW01014161.1, read as the reverse complement.
TAAAGTTACCAGTTACTTTCTGGACTGCAACAACTTTGTAAAATCTTTTTGAAAGGAAAAATATTTTAAAAACCACCAATTTAAGAACATGCAATATTTCTCAATATATTATTTCTTCCCTACCTGCTTAACTAATACATTTTTCATTACGACCATAGGAGAAAGTGCAGGAAAGGAGTTGCTTGTGGTCATTGGGCATTGCCAAGGTCCATCCTCTGCATTCCAACACAACGCATTCAGCACATCCTCCGAGTCAGTCTGCTCCATAGCACTCGGGCACTCTGAACTTCCATCTGCCAAATGTAGAATTCAGCTGTTAGTTGTTTCACATGCAGCATGCTTGCTACCTCCTTTCAGTTCCACTATTCCGCTTCCTTTCAACCAAGCCACAAAGAACAGTAAAGTTAGTTCTGGAATACCAATAAAATTAGACCTGCTGTGACAGCTGTCAAATAGCCTTTAATAAAAGTCTTTATATTTCAGGCCAGTTCTCATGCAGATATTGATTCCCAAAAAATCTATTACTTTTTGTTCTTTTGTATTGAGTCTCCAAGGGACTGTGCACTATCATGAAGACTGGTCTAAAACCTGGTGCAGGAAAGAACTACGGGCTCCAGCATTGCCACAGCCGTGGTCTGTCCTGCAAGCATTTTGTGTTTTGAAATCTTCTAGCTACAAACCCAGTAAGGCAGGTATCTCTCACAAAAGCATTTTTTTCCTTTTAAAGGCAATCTTTGCACAGTTTTGTTGAGTATTAAAATGGCACACTGTGTCTAGATTTTACTGATGTTATAACAATTACTCTCTTACCGGCTCTACTGACAATCTGGTCAAATTTTAAGAGACATTACATGGCATAATCCAACAGTTTATTCATCACCGCAAAGAACAAAAAGTAATTTTGCCATCCCCACTTCTAGACTCTGAAGTCTGAGATTCTTCCATTCATTTCTGTATTAGGCACATTTTACATTCCCATGCCATTCAAATTCACAGGATGAACTTTATAACTACATAAAGCTCCACTCCAAAAGCAGGATGATTGCAGATGCAACCTGTCTTGCATACAAAGGCCCTCCCAGGGCCTTTGAGACACAAACTGTAAGGGGCTAGAGTCAGATTTGTCAAGCATCACCAATAAAAGCAAAGTCTGAGCAACATAACACAAAAAAAAGGTAATGCAGAGTTTTTTCTAAACCTGAATATCCGGAGTCCTTGTCAGATTCAGCTGCCGCCATGCTGAAGTGATGGTTCAAGCTCTTCATTTCCATCACTTTGCCCAATAGTTCCTTGAGGGACTCAACAGATAACTATTTTGTCTCCATGCTTCCATAGTGCAGGCAGTTTTTAACACCTTTTCCATTGAGGAACTACAAAAGTAGTTAAGAACAAAAAGGGACTTTCTGAAAGTTCCATCAGGATAAGACAAAAAGAAGGCCATGTTTGTTCTTATAGAAATCTGGTTATCAAAGGTTTGCTGCATCTGTTAAGCAATTTAGAATTCTATTAAACTCCCAGCTTCACATTTGCTATGTTTATCACACGTTTAGGTTAGCAAAGGCTTGCCAATAAAATCACTGTTTATTCCCTGCAAAACTATGCATGTTAAATAAAGCATTACAGAGTAGAAAAGACAGGCAACAATTCTTTGCATCAACTGATACATTACTTTGTAGAATCTTCTGGACTAAAGTTTTCCATCTGCCTTAGGCTGATTTTTTCAGTTTCAGGAAAGTTTCCACGATCCAATCTTTCGGTCCCCTGCACCAAGTACAAGAGAACAATATCATCCTAGGCATGGCTGTTGAGTCCTTTGGGGTAGGTTAAAAGATGCCAAAAAACCTAAGGCATAGGAATGAAGAAATTAATTGAAGCAGAAATATAGTACAGATATTTTGCTTTTTTAAAAATTTCTTTATTTTTTACTACTGCTGTGAATGTCATCAATGAATCAAAGGTATTTTAGAAGTACTGAAGACATGGATGCAGTTGAAGAGGCAGAATGCACCGGTCTCATTCAGCTCCTTTCCTCAGTGGCTGAGGAAGTCAGAATACAGAGCACAGGTCAGCCAATCTTACTGAATTACCTGAAGTAGAATCATTTCATATTACTGAGTACACAGTAGATTCATCTGGAGAGCACAATGCATAAGTAATTTCCAACTCTGTTACGAATTCTGTCAGGCAAGGTAATAATTCCTCACTGTACATACAAAACTTAGGAAATAGGAATGTGATTTCTTGATCTGCTAAAAATATAATGCCCAATTCTATGAAGTTCAGCAATATGGGTAACCAAGATAAAACAGCAGATACAAAGTGTATGGTTGTTATCTGTAACTAAATCAATGCTCCTCTGAGTCAAGTGGGATAGTTGCGTATCTCTTTACACTGCCAGTGGGCTAACTGGAGACTTTTAGAATAGAAACATCTCAAATTATTCAAAGAATGAAATGCAGATAGAAAACTAATGTATTAGACATGTTTCTCCACCCAAACAAAGCTAAAACAAAGTAAAAGCTAAAGGCTAGTCATAAGCAACATTTTTTTTCCAAGAATTAAAAGTTACTCAGGCCATATTTATCTTACAAAAACTTAGCTATCCCAGGGACTGAATCCCAAAACAAGTCAGCTGTGCTGGGTGAAGCCCATACAACAAATACAGCTGAACCTGCAAAGCTCTGGTTTTGTTAATACAGTCTGTTTCACTCTCAAGAGTAAAGTCATCAGAGAAACGAAAGTAAAAGTGAGCTATCAGAGAACATGCTGGGGCTAAAGAAATCCATACTGCTAAAAGCGCAACACATACTATACCTGCAATGCACTCCTAGGGGAGACATGGCCTTAGAAACGCCCTCTTCTTCCCACACCCAGAATGAGAACACTGGAAGGCTGAAACTAAAAGCTATGAAAATCAGAAAAATGTATAGTTACATTATGGCCTCCCATACTACATATTTGTCACAAGCTTCAGCTGCTTCCTGTGGGTAGGCAGACTCTAGTAAGACAGAGCAAAGTTTCTGCTTTTCTTAAAGAAGGTAGCTGAGAGTTTGGCTAACAGAAAAATGACAGGATGAAGTGCAGAAATTATGTGTAATATTATTTGTAGAAATTATTTTCCTATAAAGCAACCCTTTGAAGTTACGTCTCATGTTAGAGCTGTACATTTAAATTACAAATACAGGAACTCAGGGGTCCGCACTGTAGTCAGGCCAGCAGTCCATTAATGGCAGTATCCAGTGCAAGCTACTTCAAGTGAAATTGCAGCAGACATTCTGGAATAATATACCCTGAAAGGCAAGTTTCTTCTTAAGGTCCTCACAACTGGTTGTTAGAATTCTGCTCCAAGATCTCAAGCCTTGGCACCTCCAGTAATGAATTCTGTATGTTGGATAACAGTGCTGAGATGGGTAGGGTGACTGTCTACATAAGTACAAAAAAGACAGAATAATCATCACCAGAAGAGAATTTCCTCAGTAGCTATTTGCATCATTTTTACTTTCCATCTTCAGTCACACCTGCCAACCTGCTAAGAGGTGTGGAGCAAACATAACTACATAAAAGCAACCTAGATACTATCCCTGGAATGGAAGATGAGGTTTAAGATGAGGTTTAAGTCCCAATCCACGCTTTCATTACTTAGCCCTTTCCAAAACAAATGCGTTTTTTAAGAAAGTGATACGTATTGGTGTTAATCTCCAAAAAAAGCAGAACTAGAAACAGAAGGAGGGCTGGAAATAAGTACAATAAGAACACGCCATCTGCTAGCCTTGCATCAAGGGAAGCTTTGGGAAGGGCTGGCACATCTTCTCTTATGGAAAAAACCCAAAACAATAACAACAACAAAACCACACGCGAAAATAAACAAACCAGAAGCGCCACTCTGTCCAGACGCGGGCGTGGGAAACCTCTGGCCCACCCGCGGGCCAGAGACGCCCTCCCGGCCCGGCAGGCAGGTGCTCCACCGCCCACCGACGGGCAGCACCGGGCGCTAACCCCAACGCCCAGGGCCCGCCCTCCCTCCCGCCGCATCGGCGAGAGCTGAATCCACCCGACCGCCTTCCCGGTGCTTCGCCCACACGCCAGGCCCGGGCGGCGGGGAGCCCCGGAGCCCGACCGCGGTGCCCTCACGGCGGGCCCGGCGTGAGGAGAGGCCCCCGCGCAGGCGGGCCGAGCCACCCGGCTTTCGGGCCCGAGCCGCCGCCCTGCCACACGGCGAGGCGAAGCGGGCCCCAGCGACGGCTGGGACTCCCCAAGGCCCACAGCTGCCACCGCTCCCTCAAGGCCGCCTCCCCCCGCGCCGGGCCAGGCCGCAGCTCACCTGGGCACGGGCCGCCACCGCGCCAACCCCGCCGGGCCGCGCATGCGCGACACCTTACTACGGGGCGCGACCCTCGCTCGTCACCTAGACGAGCCCACCCCGGAAGAGGAAAGTTGCCCGCCAGGCTCCTTCGGTGCGCATGAGCACTGCGACGCTGCCTGCGCCGGCCCGCCGAGCTCCGCGCGCGCAGGCGCGGGGGAGTTGCAGCACGCGTCCGCCGCGCGAGAGGTTGTTGCGGCCGTTGCTGTCCGGCATCCCGCTGCGCGGGGCGGAGGGCCGCCATGGCCCGACTCATGGGGAGTGGGAGCGGGAGGGCCGGGGCCTGTAGGGGACAGCAGGAGCAGGCTTAGTATGGGAGTCCTTACCACAGGCCCTCAAGTGCAGTGGGGATCCGCGTGAGGTGGGAGCAGGCAGCTTTAGGCGTGCAAGTGGCCACGGATGCACACGGGGTCTGTTAGGGAGAAGGGCCCAACAGCATGTTGGTTTTAAAAGACTTTTGGAGACCCATCCCACCACGACTGTAGGGGACATGACAGAAAGGAGCGTCTTCACTGAAAAATGGTGTGGGTACCTCCTGTTGGCCTTGTGCTACATTGCTAGGCAAGTGTGTGAGGGCTTGAAGCTGTTTATTGCCTGGCCTGGACTTCTGAGGGAATCACACAAGGTGATCAGAGCCAGGAATTTGGGATGCTGCTGAACTTCCCAAATGTACAAAAGAGTACAGTTCATCTCTACACAGGAGTTTAGACTTTTCTAGAGCCTCTCTCACTCCCAAGAATGAGCAGTGACAGCAACTTACAAAATGAGGAAAGCAGCACCAAAGAGGTCCAAAAGTTTTAAGCTTGTCTCAAAGAGGGAAAACATGGCAAAAGGAGATGTCATGAGCAAAAGAAGAGTAAAGGATACCCTTCTTCTACGTGGTTGGTAAATATGAGATAGTGAAATAAATGTGTGAATTTGCTTTCCATGAACTGCATATAAACCAAGGGCAAATAAGTAGGAGGAAGTGAATCCTCTAGATCAATGAATACAACTAGAATAGCTATTGTTCTGAGAACTGCATAAACACTGCCAGCACCCAGAAGTCTGTCAGACTATTTTGCATTTGGACATGAAAGCCATTTCATTAGAGAAAACTGAAAAGACTCTGTGGAAGGGCTGAGCAAAGATACAATGAATTCCCTGAATAGAAATGGATGAAAGAAATACTTTCATTGTTATCACGGTCTTGTTGTAGAACCTGAAACGTGCTGATTAGAAAGATCAACATGATCTAATAAATTCCTGAATGGAAAGGAGAAGGACCTTTAATCTCAGCATAGTCTCATAAATAACCTGTCAAATGCAAACCAAAAATGTCTGGCATTATGACAGATGACACTGTCATTTTGAAAATGTGACACAGAATGGATTCCAGTCTTACCAATCTGAAGTGCTGTGAGAGAACACTAGTGGCACATATTCCTGGGATGTATTTTTGAGTATTTAAATACCAGAGTTGGCTCTGAGTTACACCTAAAGAGTACCATGAGATGTGTGATCTCTCAACTGTGGATATGGATCCCTTGCGGTTTAGGAGGTTTGGGTTCTGAGGAAAAGCATGCTAAGAATGCTGTTGTATCATGATATTTGCTCATGCATGGTCCTGGTTGCCTTATCCCCAGAAACAACCCTTACTGATCTCCACAGAGACCAGATTTTTCAGGATATGGAGTATGTGTGGGTGCTCACTGAAAACAGCTCATCAGAGAGCGATCAATCTATTTGGGACAGACAACCCAGTTGTTCAGTTCAGGTGATTCAGAACAAATTTGGACTGTGTGATACCAGGCCTTCATCCAAGGGGCGGCAGGTAGGAGAACTGAAATACTGTACTGTTAATAGAGAAGTTTTCTTTGATAGTGAAGGTAAACCTCTTGTTTTCAATAAATTAAATCTTACCACCTGAATTCTTCCTGAATTCAGTTGAATTAAACCTTAGGTTTATATTGAACATTATCACCTGAATTCTCCTTGTTCCAAAATACGCCTTTTTTGTGGTTTTAGCGATATTTGTGTCATTGTCCTTTCTCTTCCTTCTCCTTTCATTTGATTGTTCATTGATACAAGGTTTCATTTACTGTGTGCTTTCAATGATTATTGTCAGTGGCAACAGGATGTTTTCCTTTTGTCATATGTTGTACTGTGGTTGGTTTGATTATCCCAAAGGTGAGTGTTTTGGCAAATGAGTATTAGCTTTTTGTTCACTTCTGTGTTTATTCTGGTCATACAACAGGAGAAGAGCAAAAAGAATATGGGTGAAGTACGACTGCATGTTTACTCAGTTTAGGTGTTTCAACATTTGTATTAAAATTAAAAGTGTTGAATCTCTTCCAGGAAAAGATGCGGAAATCATCTTTCATGGCTTAAGAGGGACAAAAGCAAGTATTTATCCAATGAGGCAGTTAAATAATAGGTCTTGTGTGGCTACCGAACAATTAATAAAAGTGTTGATGCATGGACTTCATAAATGCTTATGGAACAAAGAAACTTTTGTCCTAACACAGCAGTAGAAAGACATATTTGGCAAACTTTGGAAGTAAAGCATAGTCAGGTCAGAAGAAGAACGTGGTTTCATAATACATTGTCTGAACTGGAGAGGTTAGGTGTTTGCCTGAAAACACCGTGTACTCAATCTTTTTTCTTCATATACTCACTGATTTATTTTGCTATCACAGACAAAATACAATTTAGTAGGTACTGTATTGCATTAAGCTAGTCTGCAAATAAATAGCTTTATACATCTCACTTTACTGAACCAAAGTCTAAGTTCTATGATATTTTGATACAGATATCTTTGTTCCTTCTGTTATCCATTTCTGTAATTTTCATACATTAATAGAAGAATATTGTTCAAATGATGCCTCTAAGTTTTCATTGGTCTCAACCAAAGAATGAATACATGTGGATAAAGTATTTGCTTCACCTTTCAGCAGAGGGGCACTAAATCTCAAATGCATTTCCTTTTATATTTGTGTTAGCTGTGTTGTTGGACATTAAAACAATATTAAACCTCCAAATCTGTTTGAAAATGACATTCCACATGTGGGTTTTGTTAGTAATTAAATCTTATTTAATAAATATCAAAGCATGAAAGAGATACTGTGTGATCACCTCCTCTGACCTGAAGTCTGTCACAGGTCTTAGAATTTTACCCAGCAGTTGAGTTAACAAGATTTTTCTCTAATGAGGGTATTTTAGCAATGAATCGTTTTTCTTCTACATTTCAACTTTATCTAGCTATGTTTCCTTTTCAAAGTACACATCTTTCAGATTCTTGTATCCATCTGCAACTTCATCTTTACCATAAATGTCTCCAAATTAAGGGGAGGCAGAAAGACGATAATTTAACAGTAACAAATGATAAGCAGGGATGGCATAACAAGAATAAAGCACCTTTGATGCTCTTTACACTCTTCCGTACTATATTATGTTGGAGGAGAACAAAGGTGGGTTTAATACCCCCTTTGCAACTCCTAGACTCTTGGGACAACTGAGGATTTGGGGAAACTATGCAAAAGTGCAGCCCCAGTGGCTGCTTTTAATCTGTGCAGCATCAGACCATTTCAGCAGTCCAGAGTACTTTGGAGGGCAGCATGCCCTTTTGCACTGCCTCACTTCTCCAGCACAGTCGTCGTCTTCTCTGTCTGTCTTCAGTGTATCCTCCAGTGTGTGGAAAGCTACAGGGTGTAGAAGGATGGCTTTACTTAATCAGTGCAATGCTGTCAAGGAAATCTCATCATGATATTGTTCTTTGCTGATGGAGAAGTCTACAGAATTTACACTGTTGTCATGAAAGAGCTACTGTTTACTCCAAAGTAAGATAAATGTCATGTTTTCCTGGAGATCAAAAATTATTTGATTTTATATTTCAGATGTTCATGGTTGCTTTGGGAGGTTTTTTTTGTGTTGTAAGTGTTGACTCTGTTAAGGCCATCTCTACTGACTCCTTAATATGGATTGTAACTTGTCCAGTATCTTAATTTTTCTAGTCGCATCTTAATTTTGTGTACCTGAGAATGGTGATAAGCATCTTCACATTCTACATGGCTTCTGCATTCCTGCGTTATTTCTAATAACCACTGGGTGTCGTGTGTCTCTCTGAATTACGGTATATAGAGAAGGTCAAACTTGGTCCAGTGAAGGATGGCCTGTGGACTTTTTTTCAGGATGAAAAGGACTTTATCTAATTTACATAAAATTACAGTAAGTAGTTCCAAGTCTTACTTGAAAACAATTTTATTTATATACCAAGGACAACAAATATGAGATAGGGCTAGTACAAACAACAGCCTAATTCTCTACATGATTTATTCCCAATACCATTTACCCAGTTGACTGAATGACACCTTGTTTGGTGGGAAAACCCTAAGATGTCAGTAGGTAATTAAAGATAGCCTGATAACATGAATGCATAGTGTAGCAGAATTAAGGCTGCACTGGTCATCTCAAATCTGTATTTTTCTAATTGATGGGAACTATATTTGACACGACTATATTTGAGAATATTATTTTTATAATGATTTTGGCCTGTTATTTCCTGTCATTTTTACAAGTGAATGAAAAGGCAAGAATTCATTACTTTATGTGCAGGGATAACAAATGTACCTCATGCAGAAGATAATTTGAACCTTGAACCTTCAGTACAGAGCTCTGCTACAGAGGATTAAAGACTGGCCATGTTAGTTGCACATAGAAGGATTACATTTTCTACGGACTAGTCAGTAGAGGGATCATATGGTGCGGTAACATTGATATAGCCATGTGCTGTGCCTCATAGTACAGATAGATGAGCCAAGGATATAGGCTGGACGTAGGCTTTCCGAGAAGCTCAGATGCCACTGTGACTCAGTTGCTTTCCCTGTAGGCTTATTATGTTAGATGTCTGAATTCATCTGTTGCGTGTGGGTTTGCTTAGTAGTGGTTGAGGCTTTGCTTAATAATACAATTGTGAAACGTTCAGAATTACTAGAGCCATTTAAAAGACAAATATAGAACTGGCTCTTGGTTCGCAGGGCAGAGTATGTTCCCCTATGCTAGGGGACAGTAGCGGGATCCGTTTTACTTTTGACTTAGAAATCTAAGCTGCACAGACTATCACAGCAAAACACAGAACAGTTTGTGTCCAAGGCTATAGGAATTGTGAGGGCTTATAGGAGCAGATCAAGAAAAAGCTTCTGAGTGCTGATTTTTCCAGTGGCCTATGTATAGTGTAGCCATATCTGAACAGATTTTTATAAGACTAGAAGAAGACAGTGCTTTCATGATAGTACTTCACAGATCTTCAGACCAACTTTCTAAACTTACCAAGTGTAGCAGCTCTTCTGAAGACGTCTCATNAGGCTGATTTCTGTTGTGCTGAATTCAGGAGGAGCTACTGGGTCCTCACCACTCTTGAAAATGGGCCACTTGTTTGCATTTCTTTGAGAAAATAAACAGAGCTTCTTGGAAATGTTCTGACAGTAATTGTCTTACAGATTGTATTGATTTAACGAAAGTGAAACCTTTAAGGAATATGTGTCAATATTGCTGAAAAGTTCACTGAAAAATTACCTAAATATTTTGACTTTTACAGTAGTAAATACAACGCTAATCAGTATAATACGAAACTAAAAAGACATAAAATAGAAATCAAATTTGGTGATGTTCCATTTTGCTTTTTTTGAATTGAAATATAGTTATTGGTTTTGGTCGAAACTTTTTAAATCTTGGAATTTCCCGGAAGGTAGAAATACTCTCCTTTTATTAAAATTAATATAGCTCTCTAAATTTCCAACCTTCTGGAACAGTTTTAATATTTTAATCAAATTCCTCAAGTGCTGTTGTTATGGTGGTCAGATAAAATGGAGGATTGCATAGTGGGAACAGTAATGCCTGAAAAATATATATTTCTGATCCTAAGATAATTTATATAATTGGATTTGTGTTACCCTGCTGTAACATTGTTTTCCTTTGTATCATTGCTGCATGGAAGGAAATAGCATTGATATTAAATGTTCGTGTGTTCCTGCAGACCAGAGTGGAATATCAGAAATGGCAAGCAAGGCTGTCATACTCTTGACCAGCTCTGCTATGCCAACAAATACACTGCTTCAGTAGGGCAAAAGGATCGTAAAATATTTAGCAGATGTTTATGGCATTTGTGGCTCCAGGACTAGCCCTGTGTAGATATAAGACTGAATTAGATTTTTTCAGTTTTGCCAAGGGCAGGAAAAATCATATCCAGTCAGGGAAGATGGTTTTCATTTTTTTTAGGAAATTCTCCACATGATGGCAGTAAAAACCCTCTGGAA
>VYZW01014158.1:28234-59299 GCA_013401315.1 Balaeniceps rex | reverse complement strand
GTTTCTTAGAAGATGTCTAGACTAGGGAACATTTGTTGCATCTAAAATTATGTTTGCTAACTGGTTTCAAGTGAAGATTTGTATGCCCAAAAAGTTTTACTACAGCATTTGTTTTAATCTAGTTTTGTCAATGGAAGTTCAAAATTTCAATTTTGCTTATATTGTTGTAAATTCAAAATAAATTCATGTAATAATAAGAAAAGACTTATAATTTTAAAATCTAGCTGTGGACTGGATTTAACAAATCCACGGGCCAGCTGACTGCTGACAGCACTATCTTTGATCTATCCTTNAAAATACGTTAGGAAGCACATTTTTAAACACAATCTAGTTTCCTAGTGTTCTAATGCCTTAGAAACTTAATTTTCCAGTGATTCAGATGTGTGTCATCCTGGCTGGTTCCATCTGATTTTTCTAAAATCCAGTCACATACTCACTTTGCAGCTTTGTAGCTTTACATTTCACCAGAAGACTTTTCTGCACACACAGAAAAAGAACAAAGCCCCCACTTTTATAAGCGAGCTCTCTTTTGCCTTGGAGCTACCTGGTTCATTATAAGGATGATAGATTTCATAAAGCAAAGAAGTTGTAAAAACCTTTATGGAAGCATTAAAAAGATCTTGAGCTAATGCATTATTAAAGAAAAGTTCACCTAATACGTGAAGCAGAAGACAGGTCTTCAACTTCTATTCATTCAGTCCCCAACAATGAATGGGACCAGTCCCACCTGAGCTAGGCAGTATGGTTAGTTATCACTAGTAAGACATAAATAGTTTGCTTAACTGAAGTTTTCGCTGGCATTTTATGCAAACTGAAAAATATGCAGCACATTTTTTGTGTACAATAGCTGTCTCTTGAAACTAATAGTAGACTTTTTTCATTTTCTCTCTTTCATTCAGTATATTAGCTATGCTTTTATTCTTTCCAGTGTGTGTTTTTATGTGCTTTCTCAATAGAAAGTTGAATTTGGGAGAAATTTTATTGATACTGTACAAGACTAGACAATAGCTGCTAAGCTACATGTAGTATTGTCTTTCTATCGGATCACACTATAATAGACAGATTCAGAGAAACTCAGTTGGAAAATAAACCTGAAATAGCCTTTGTGAAATGTTTACAATGTTCCCTATATAAATGGGGGAAAAGAAAAGCTCTGTAAAATCCATGGTCTGTTCACCATATACTGGCATTCAAGGATTTCACTTCAAATACCCCTGCACTCAGTTCCAGAGGTGAAAGTCAGTCTCTCTTTATTTCACCTAGATCAAGCCTTCATTCATCACTCTACTGCAATAGAGCTACATGGGTTTCAATGCATTAAGAGTCTTCTGCAGTCACTGAAAAGGAGCCAGTTTTTCTCCTTTACGAAAAGGAAGGCTAGCTAATTAATTAAGACGAGAGAAAGGCATGTGTTATTTCTCCATCTAATGCAAGCTTTATAGTTCAACGGTGCATGGAGAGATTGGCATGTTGAGATTTGTAATTCCAAAACAGAAGATCAAGAAAATTCAAATGCCTAAGCAATTCTTTTGGCATACCACAAATATCTAGCATAATGCCTGGTTTTCTGTTTTCAGTATGTTCCAGTATCATATTTCTGAGACCTGCTGGATGCAGAGTCTAGAGGACATGCTGTTCTTGGAGATCCCACTCTATAATACAGAGAAGACATTTCTTTTACTATACTGCATACTATTCTCTGTTATGGAAGCAATATCTCTCTTTAATAAGAATAGGCTTTATAGACTAAAAATGTGATTCTCTATCACCTGGCACCTGTGCTGTAACTATTTAAACAGTCCAGAGAATCAGAGAATTAGGCCTGGTGGTAAAATTTCAAAAGATAACTATCCCAGACAGCAAGGAAACTAATTCAAAGAACTTAAATTCAGAAACAGAACAAAACATTGATTTAGACTTAAACTGCAGCTATTTCTTAATAAACAGTACGCTTGTCTGAGGCTGGAAAGTATGAGTTGCTTAGAAAGGACACTAAACAGCACACAAGAGAGAACTTGGGGAGAGAGTACAATTAACTAATGCTAACTGATGGCTCACTCTCCCTGAAGATGGCACAGGATTCATTCGTCAAATAGATCTAGGGATTAATTTATCAATGCAATGGACTAGTGACCATGTACACTCACTCCAGCTGGACATACCGATCAGTTTTCAAGGTTCTAAACATAGACAAAAACAGTTCCCTACCACCTTTTTAAGCTGTCTTATCCAATATTTTTAAATCTCCTTTTTTGTGAGCAGCTTTGAGTACATCTACGATAGCGTTTTAGTTCAGATCCGGAGCATGCTTTGGAATAGCACTTTGGTTCACATGGTGAAGCTGTTTTGAAATGTATGAGTCGGGTTCGTTTTAGATGAAATCAAACTGGCAGATGTGCTCCATAAGCAAACCACGAGCTCTCCAGCTGCTAATGGGCATCCAGTCTACAGAACATGACCACAGGTGCTCACTGTAACTCCTAAACTGCTTACACTTGGGATGCTATATCCTCAGCACTAATGATTCCACTTTCTGATATGCTCTAATTGGGCTGCACCACTTGCTATGGCAGATGGAAAAATTGTATTTAAATACATATAGGCACTCAGTGTATTTGCAGTACAAATAAAAAGGCAAAGTAACAAAGATAAAATCTTGTCAAAATGACTCTGCCTTCATACCTATGACAAGGATAATTTTTGGTCGAGGTCTTGCAGGATCAAATACATCGTACTCCTCAATTAGCTCAGCAGTTTCAGAGAGGTCGGTGTCACTTTCTATCGAAAACTGTTGGATTGGAGGGAGTCGGTCATACCGTCGGTATGGGAAGTTAGAATTATCAGGCATCACTGTAAAATAGTAAGATAAACTTGCAAGTGTGGAAATACACAGAAAACTCAAAATCTACAGTGTACACAGATTTAAATAAGTATAATAAATAAACATGAAGTATAAATATCTCCTAATTTTACAATGTGCTTGCTGTTACTGTATTAAATATTGCTTGCCTCTATTTAGCTCATTTATGAAATTGGAACCACTAGGAGTCAGTTTGCTTTGGTGTGTCTTTACAAGCACGTCAGCTTTTCTGTGAAAAATCTGCCCATAGCACCCAGAGTTCAGCAGTGGCCTCTGAGAAGAAAAGCGTCGTATTGTGCAGATAACCTGTACTATTAAGCAGAACTCTTTTGGTGATACATGTTGTACACGGAGACAGAGCTAGTATTCAGTTTAATGAAATGCTGGATGGCAAGGAAGAATAACTATGGCAACTGAAAGATGAGCTAATTACTCTTTGTTAACATTACAAATAAAATAATTACAGGTATTGGTATGACATTTGCTTAGATTTTATGAGACGCGCCTTTTTCTAAGTGTTTATCCTTTACATTGTATTTAGTAAATCAGCATATAGCTCCAATATAAACCAGAAAAACAACCTAGCGTAACTGCATTGAAGTTGTTATGCACATCATCCATAAGGACCAACTAAAAATATAAACCAAGTGCAGAGTCAACTTTGCCCCTATCTTTGCAAATGTTTTAGGTCGGATACGAGAAATCTGTCCACTAATGTGTTAAACATTTACACAGCAAACATCCATCATTAGGCTGCAAAATGATCACAATTTCCTCTCCTGCATAGCATCCGTTATGGGAGGAGAAAAACAAATGCCAAAACGCAAGGAAACAGAATCCTTGAGTCCTTTGCCTAAGGAAAATCAGAATGAGGCATGATCCGCTACAGAAGTAAGTATAAAATAATTCAGTAGTGGATGTAAAACCACCCACGGCACAATTATACTTAATACATTACCATTCCTGAAAAAAGACCTCCTGGATTGTCCTCCATTGAGTGGAGGCAGGGTCTTCTTTTCTGGGCTGACAAAAGTGTCCCATTTCACTTTTTCTGACCCTCCAAGCTCTTTCACTTTCTGCAAACAGCTTTCCAAATACTCAATCGGGTCATCAGGTTTGTAACACATTAATCCATTCAACAGACTCTGCAACGTAAGATCAGAAATACACACTATAATGATAGATGCCAGGAAAAAACACGCACTTTTACTTAGAATTTTACTTTACACAGAGAAACCCCATATTCCTTGTATATTCAGACCCTCCATTTCAAGCCAATGCGTGAGAGCGAGGCCTGCAAAAACTGTACGATTTTGGTTTGCCAGTGTCACAAAAATGACTCAGAACAGGAAGCTCGTGGCTATGTCTTTATATTTGTCTGCTTGCACTGTAATAAAAACTGAAAATAGTAAAAAAGTTCCCTACATTTTTCTTAGAACTACCACTGGCAAATACGCAGAGCAATGCACAAGCTAGATAGCCCCAAAAGTTACATATTGTGTAGCCTATTAGATCACTGAACCGTAACTTTTCCTTAAAGACCAGTGCACCCGCAAGTATCTCATCCACATTCTTGAGCCAACACTTACACAAACAATGAAAAAGAGATTTTTAAAAATCACAAGAAATACTCAAATATTGCCTTGATCAGTATTGGGAAAAACCCCCAAGCCCAAAGTTCATAGGTGCTTCCAGATTTAATTGACCAGAAATTCCCAGCCATTAGAAAACCCCTGTCTACAGCATTAATTGTGCACCCATCGTACCTATGGGCATAACGGGGAGCGTGGCAGAAGGAATGCCAGGCCCTCCACTGACGCACGGTAATTGATTTTCCTTGACAAAGTGATACATAAGTCATCATCTCACCTCTCCGCACGACAACTGCATCCAACCTTCTCTTAACAATAAATGTCTTTCAGGATGATTTCTGTTTCTTTGTGCTTTTCCTAATTTTTGTGCAAATAAACTTGAGGGTCACAGCTGATATTAGTAATGAACATAAATAGCTCCAATTCAGGATTTGCTTAGTTGTTATCTACAGTTTATACGATAATTGTTATTTACACACATTTGTATTGCTAGAATAGGATATAATTTATATGCATCTATGCCCTTATTATACTACTTAACTGATCACAGCAACTAGCCATATATTTTTGCAGCAGATATGCACCATTTTTTAAAAATTGCCAGCTCAAGCTTTGAGTCTCTACAGAAAAACAGTTTTGTTTGCATCTCTTGTTAAACCAGTCACATTCTGAATGCATTAGTAAACATTAGCATGGTCTATGTCCTGTAATTTTCAAATGCACCAAAAAAGGTCTAGCTTCAGAACAGACCAGGGAAAATACATATGTGTCTCTGTGTGTGTATGTTTTACACAGATGGCAGGATGTCCGATTCGGGAAAAAAAAAATGATCCACATTTCACGAATAAGTAATTATCACCCATTAGCGGCAGGTAACTTGTAGGAAGCTAAACAAAACCTCACTAAACAGTTCTGGGTTTTTTTCTCCCAGACCGACAAAAATCTGGAGAAAGCCTGAAAGAAACCCCCGCCTGCATTCCTCGGCAGAGCGGCCCCGGGGGCCCTGCGCCCCGCGGACACACAACTTCGCTCCCTCCCTCCCCGGGCGGCTGAGGGAGCGCGGCCGCGGCTGCATGCAGCGCCGCGGAGGGGCGCGGCCGCCCGGCTGCCTGCGCGCCCGCGGAGGCTGACGGCAGGCGGGCAGCGNGCTGCTCCGTCCTTCCAGCCACCTTCAGCCCGCCGCCCGCCGCGGGGTCCCAGCGCGGAGCATCCCCCCCCCGACGGGGCGGAAAACGCTCCCCCCCTTCGCCTCGCCTACCTCGAAAAGCTGCGGGATCTCCCTGCGGGCCAGATACTCCTTCGCCTCGCCGGCGCTCATACCGCCAGCCGGGGACGGGGGCGCCGGCGGGGCGCGGGTGGGCAGCGCCGAGCCCCGCGCACGGCACGGCACGGCACGGCACAGCACGGCGCGGCGGTGCAATGCGGGAGCCTCGGCGAGGCTTCCGCGGGCGGGGGGGAGGAGGGAGGCAGGCTGCCCGCCTCCCCGTCCCCGCTGCACGGAGGGAGCGAGAGCACGTTTTCCCCCGGCGGGGAGGGAGAGCGTGCGCAGGCTGCCGGGGAAAGTTTCGGGGGGCGCCTGCGGTGAGGCAGCCGGGCGGAGGCGGTGCGGGGCTGTGCCTGGCGGTGAGCCGCGGGCAGGGTGCCCCGGGAGAGATGGGACCCCGGCTCCCCGGGCGGCACCGGCTGCTTTCGCCGTCCTCAGGCGCGCCCCGCACGCAGGGAGGGCCGTGGCAGCGAGTGCGGGGAGGGCTGGGCGCGGGGGTAGCGCGGGGGTGGTGGAGCCTTCCCGCTATGCCGCGGTCTCTGCCCTTGGCATCGGGTTTTGGCGTTTTGAAGAGCAAGGCATTTCATATGCTTTGGGCTAGTAAAAGGCTATGAACTATTATTGCTCATGACCATCTGTGACCGTTGGGTCACAGGAAGAGACCTGAAGACAACTCTGGTCCAAACTCCTGCTCAGAGCAAGGGCAGCTCTTGAGGTCAGACCAGGTTGCTCAGGGCTTCATCTAGTCTCATCTTGCAAAACCTCCAAGATGGAGACTGCATAGCCTCTCTGGGCCACCTGTGCTTGGCTGGCCTTGTGGGTGAACAAGGGTTTTCTTCTATTCAGTTAGCACCTCCCTTGTCTCAGTTTGTCTCTTGCTCACCTTTGCACCGTTGTGAAGAGCCTGGCTCCATCTTCACGATAACCTCCTCAATGAACATTGGAGAGCTGCTATTATGTCTCCTCTAAGCCTGCCACAGGCCGAACAAACCCAGTTCCCTCAACATCTCCTCAAGGCCAAGTGCTCTCATCCCCGACCATCTTTGTGGCTGTCCAGTCGACTCACTCCAGTTTATCAACATCTCGCTGGGGAGCCCCAAACGGGATGCATTATTCGAGATGTGCTCTGAGGAGTGCTAAGTAGGAGGTAGCTTCTATGATTTTCTGTAGCATACTGGAAGTCAGAGTAGATTATTTCAGTTCCTTAATTGTCCTATATCAAGACTGATGTTCCAATTAGATTTTAATTTTGTTGATTATCTTTCCTAACACAACATCCATGGAGTTCCACTGATGCACACCCCAACAGAAAGAGGTTACATAAGTGCAAGCTTACGAGCAACAGTGAGCAACTGCTTTCCGTATCTCAGTATTTTTTAAGACATATGATAGGTCTTCTCAGGAGTCTTTTAAGAAGCTTCTCCCCCTTGTGTGTGATTTGTGGATCATTATCAGTTTGACAAGCTTCTCCCTCTCAGCTGCAGCCATGTTCCTTGTTTTGCTGCTTCTGTAGTTAAACTGCCCTCTTTTTCCTCTGCCCTGCCTACCTCTTTTTATGTAGACACTTTCCTTGCTCCTGGAGAGGCTTCCAGTCCTTGTTCATTCCCCGAACTGCTAGAGGCTGCCCCAGGGGCGGTCCCATGATCTTCTCCTGGCAAATTGGACTGGAAGGTTTTCCAAGTCATCCAGTCACTCCCAGCAGCTTCCAGTTGAAGGGCAGCCACTAACGTCCCTTCACAGCAGTCCGCTGATGGATGGCCTATTCGCCACTTCAGCTTAAGTAGCTCTGGAAATAAGTTTGGATTAGACAGTTTAAGATCCGTTTCAGCTCCATTTTCTATGAATCCAGTGGTGTCCACTTAGGGAAGCTGCAGTAATGTCACTGAATTGGCACTTCTCATATGTTTAAAGAAGTCCTTAGTCTTGGCTGGAGAGCTTAATCATGCATCTGCAGACTTTCTCATCCTCCCATGAACTCTGGATGTGGCTTTAATCCTACTTCCTCTTGCTAAGATTTTAATACATCCAGATGTAAATTCATTGAAAGCACAGTATCTTAATTTTGGTTGAGTAAAAAATAGAGTAGGCTCCAATGTCCTAATCAAAAGATATGAGATATAATTGCTTTTAAAAGACCTTAAAAGAAGGTTAGCAAGAGGAAGACTGAATGAAATTAAAGATGTTTTTGTAAAATAAGATTTTTCCTAAGGAGGCCTAATGGAAGATGCCATTCTGTTTAGGAAGACAGAGCTGTGGTTTTGGCATTTTGTGGGTTTAATTTTTTATTTTTAGTTTATACAAAAAAATTCAGCTGTATTACCATTGTCTCAGACAAATTCCATTTATAGGCCTTCAGCATATATATTTTTTTTTATTCAACATTTATGGGTAAATTAGTATCTCATCAAATGTCCTGGACTGACAGAGAAAAATATTGCCTTTCACATGCTTTCCATGGCATCTTCCTCAGGAATGTGAAAAATTTTTGTGTAAAGTCTCGTCTGAGATGTTTGTTTTTTACTGTAGGCTCCCAGGCATTTTGCTCAGTTAGATAATGCTAACAGAAAATAAAAATTCTGACTCTTCTGCCATAAAACTATTATCCTTATGCACGTCTAAATTATTACTCAAACAGAGAGAGATTTTGAGCTAATCTGATTTTTGTTGCACAAAATCAAATTTTATGTTGCAGAAATTACCACCTCAGAAAAAATATGGCCATTTAGGAAATCTTCAGACTGAACATGTGAAATGTATCTGGAAAGGATATTTTTGGATCTAATAATATAGTACCTCCTTCTAGAAGTAATCTGTTACGCGTTTGCCTTTGGCAAAATCCCCATATTGAAACAGGGTCACAGGTGGACATTTCTGAGAGGCTCTGAAGAACATTGGCAGCAAAGGATTAAGAATATATTAACTAAATACAAAGCTGGGTTATTTGTCATTTCAGGTGTGTAGGTAATATAAAGGCAGCTGTTAGGAGGTTAGCTGTTTGTCATTTAACAGTATCCAATCAAGAGTGTGGATGGAAATCAAGTGTTCTTACTGCCTTAGAAAATAACACAGGATGCAAAAAAAGTTTGCAGAAATGGGAACGTGGATTTGAACTCCAGAGCGCTGCCCATTCCTGAAGGTACGGGCAGCTGTTCATGGTACTGGGGTGAGGCTGAAGGATCACTTTGGTTATATTTGTACTACTCCCTACCTCTTCTGGAGGGGAAGAAGCTACAGGAAAAAGAACAAAATTTTGCTATCAAAATTATACCAGTTCTGGAAATTCATCTTGAAAACTCCTTATGGATCCTGCACCATTGGGCTGATTCCATTCTCATTCTCATTGGTTCCTCCAGTAAATACATGAAGCTGAACTAATATGAAATTAGTATGGGATCAGCTGGAATATGCTGTTCTGGGCCTTCTCTTCTTCTTGGTTAAACCAATTACCTAACACCCATAGCCTTCAGTCAAAGCTTAATTAGGTTCTATGTTTTCAAAACTCACTTCAGAACCCCGCAGTATTTTATAAGAGTCTTCTAGTTCTTTGTCTAGTGCCTGTTCAAGCACTAGTGGCTGTCATTTTTCACATAAGCTGCTGCTCTGCTAGATGTCTTTATTAAATCAGAACTGATGTCCTTGGATTGATGCGCTTATAACAGGCTGGACATTGTGAATTTGTAGATTCTGTAAGTAAAACAATTATGTGTAGCCTTTTTAATAGAATATGCTGAATTATATGCTCCTGATCCAGAAATAATATGCATTTTAATGTAAATGCAGAACTTATTTGCAGTTCCGTATTGTGCCTAGTGTGGTGTAAATTAATCCAAGATTGCTAAAACGATCTTTTCATTTTAATGAGAAACCTGTTTCTGAACTCTTTTGCTACAATGCTGTTAACCTTTTTTTTTTTAAACCTGCTGTTTTCCCTCCCCTTTCTTTTCCACTTTGCTAAACCTTTTTTTTTTTCTTTTCTACCGATATCTAAACAGGTTACTTAAGTGAATTAAATCACTAATTGTAAGGTAGTGAAAATTCTACCTAGAAAAATCTAATGTCTGGATCTAATTTTCAGTGAGTCCCAGAACTGCCATTTTATGTAACTTTTGTAGACATCATGATGAATAAAACCTGGGAGGGAAGAAAGAAGGTTGTGCTGCTTAAAAGTTTGAGGCTGCATATTTCAATCTGCTGAGAAAAAAAAAATTAAAAAATGCTGTGATCAAGTCACTCCTTAACCTTTGATTTGATAAATTAAATAGCTGTAGCTTTTATTTTCCAATTACAGTGTAATCATTCTTGTGACCCTTCCCTGAACTTTTTCCGATTTATCAACGGGCATCTTCAGCGAAGGCATCAAACAGGACACACTGTTCCAGAAGTAGTCACACCAGTGCCAGGTACTGATGTGATTCAGCCTGCCTGTAACATCCTCACAGTCCTCATTCTGTTGTTTTCCCGCTGACGGACTGAATTTGTGCACTGGCCATGGCATTGCAATGGGGTTCACCCTTAGCGGGTTATCTAGCAGGCTTCCAGCAGCTCCGCTTTCCACTCTATTTTCTCACATAGATTCTTCCACTCCAAGGATCAATACCTGCTCTTTATTCTTTGATGTATTACTTTATATATTTGCTTGCAGCCAATTTACCAAGAAATCGGCTTGCTCAGTACCAATGACCTGTCCCCTTTGTGAGTTACCACTTCCCTAGTCTTTGCTATCTGCCAGTGGTACCAAGGATTTTCTTTTTTTTTTTTTTTTGGTAATCAATAAAACTGTTACACAGCACATGGCCAAAACACAGTTCCCATGGGACTAAACCAGAAACTCACTTAATATTTCCCATTTACACTTCACTTTTGAGACCAGTCAATTAGTTATTAAATATATGTGCATTAATGTTGATTCATTCAGGTTTTCTAAACAAAATATCCTGCAGCACTAAATAAATGCCTTCAGATCAGCACTTTTTTATTCATCAGACAACACAAACCTTCTTGATCAAGTATCTGTGGATAGATCTGAGAGGATCTACTTTTCAAGAACTGGCATTGACTAGCATTAATTAAATCCCATATAAACTATATTCTGGTATGTTCTTACCAGTTCTGTATTTTACTACTTCCATGTTAGATGGACAGGCCTATAATTCCCTGTGCCACCATCCTTTTAAAGTAGTGGTCTAATATATTCCCAGAATGCAAATATTTCAAGGGTTCTTAGAGGCCCGAAATGTCCTTTCCAGCTGTTTAAAACTCCGATACAAGTTATCCAAATATGCAGATTTACTCAGTTGGTTTTAGTGGCTACTATTTATAAAACTTACCTGACTACAATTGTAATGGAAAAGGTTTAATCATCCTCCTATGGTATAATTACATCATCTGATTATTTCTCTATACAGAACAGAAATATTTAGTGAAGGTTTCCAATTGCTTTTGTTGTATCTACGCAAGCATATTCCAATAATATTGTTAGGATCCTTTTCTTTCTTCTATTCAGAAAAACAGCTTTTTAAAATGCTGCTCCACATGTCTGACCATTGGGGTTTATGTCGTTTTGTTTCCCTTCTCTTTTTTTTACAGTTCTTAAATCTCTCACACATATTTCTCGCAGCTTCTAGTATTTGTTATAGATGTTTTTCTTACTCTTACGTATCTTTATTTTCTGCTTTTTAATCAGTGCTGTGTTCTTTTTTTCAGTCATAGGTTGTTAGTGTTTTGGCTGTTTTGTTAGTATTTCTTAAATAATTCCCAATTATCATGCATATTTTTTCTATTTAAGTCCTTATCCTTCATCTGGCTCATAATAATTAGATAGTATGAGGACATTGTACAGGCATTATGTAACTTAATAAATTCAAGGTTACCACCTCAGGAAGTCCTTAAGCCTCAGCGAGATGGAAGGCAGGAGATCCTGCAGAGGTTTTCCTTGTTCTTAACAAAGTTCCTAAGATGGCTGGTCACTATTGGCGAGAACACAGGCTGGGGGCTTACACAGACTTTCAGTCTGATCCATTACAGCTTCTTGATGCTTTTTGCTTTTATGTCACTGAAACTGAATCCCCCCCCTCCGCCCCAATGTTATGGAAATTGCTTTTTGGGAGGATTTTATTTTCCTCAGTTACCATTTTTCAGTAACTGATTAATAAACACTCCAAATAATTTGATACTGAATTTTCAATGACTTAGAAATGCTGTGCTATTTTTTTTCCAATAAAGTGTTAATTTCCTTGCCTTTTCATCCTAAGGATCCAACCACAGATTTTAAGGTTCTAATCTATGGATTGTCCCCAAATAGATACTGACAATAAAGCAATTTCAGTTCATCTTGCTTACTCTTTATGAACTAAGGAAATTTGGGTAGCTGTAGAAAAAAAAACCCACAAAGAAACAGAGCAAAATTCAGTTAATAAAACAGGCTTGAACTGAATAATGACTTGTGGGTGCTGGTGGGGAGAATAGAAAAGAAATCAAGCACAGCTATTAGAACTCGTCCTGGGAACGCCATGGAGCATAAGATTGTTAGTAAGTGTGAGTCTCTGCTACTTACCATTTGGGTTTTATTTCAGTGGTATAATGGACCAGTGCCTTACGACATTATTTCTATAACCTGTTATTCAATCATACAATGAAAATCTTCCCTACTTGAAAATCACCTTGATACAAAGTACAGCTCTTGAAAAGATAAGCCTCTTGATTTTTTTTTTTAATAGAAATCTAAATGAATTGAAAGTAATACCAACTTCCGATATGAAGGGCTTAGAAGAGTCATATCATGATTTCAGGGATTGCTCACACTGAGAAACCTTCAACATTTTTTGATGCTTATGTCTTTACAGTGGCACAACACATTGGGATGTCAAGTCACAGGGAAGAAGGTGCAAGTTCGTTTGATAGAATATTTTTTTTACCTAGAGTCAAGAAGGATTCCTGACTGGGCTTTTTTCACGTAGGAAGGGGCCCATAGGACATTTACAAATACAGATTTTTGTTTCACTGCAGTCAAACAAAAGTACTATTAATTTTGGTCAGGCTGTACACGTATGCCGAAGAATAAAATAAAAGTTAAGAAAAAAAATCTTGTTTTGTGACATGGTGATTTTTTTATAATTAGGATTCACAATGGCATAACATTGGCATGTGCTCTTGTTGAGAGTGATCATGGCAATAACTGTAGTGTTCTGGTAAAAAGTGAAGAGTCACCTATTTCCATATTCAGTGTGTATTCAGTATTCGCCACAAAGCAGTAGCTGTCAAAATGCCAGTCAGGCACTGGTGTTTGTTGTTTCGTCATTAAAGAACTTAGTTTCTTTAGAGCTAAAGCTCTGTTTGTTTCTCATATTCCGTAGTGAAGTGGGAAATGACTGTCCAAACCCACTTTCCTAAACCCAGGAAGGCTGTAACTTAGGCAGGTATTGGCTCACAACTCTGAATTCTATTGTAAGGAACAATTTTTTTGTGGGAAGAATTTTAATTTTGATTGAGGTAAGTCCTTTTTCAACGATCTAAGGTTCTTGAACTTTTTGTTCTTGCATCGCAATGAATAGAATGCAATATATAGAGATTAAAATATGCACATTACATAATAATTAGATAAAAATCAGAATACAGAACAAGGACAAGATAAAGAAATTGCATCTTAAGATACAATGAGATGAGTTGAGAGACAACATGAGAGAAATTGGGAAATGTTTTAACCATGGAAATGTTTTAATGTTAATTCGAAATTCATCCTGACTTTCTGCTGACGTACAAGAACATTGCCTGAATTTAGTCACCAACTTCAGTGAATGCTTTCTTGACAGTATAATAAATGAGAATTGGATCAAACACCTGTTTTCAGTAGAAGATGACACCCTGCCAGATGGCTTATTAGCAAAGATAACAGAACAGTTGATGAAACTGTCATATGATGGTTGAACTTGAACTCAGATTCAGCAAAACATGGGTTGAAAACTTTTGGCTAAATGGAATAAAAGAGTTTAGCCTGATATTGGATAGAGCCTGATACTGAATAGTTTTTAACATTTGAAATTATTAATAATCATCAGCACTTCTTGAATCACCAAGACTTTTTTTTCCTGTTGGTGTGGGTTAACCCCAGTCGGCAACTAAGCACCACACAGCCACGCGCTCACCCTCCCGCCTCAGTGGGATGGGGGAGAGAATTGGAAAAAAAAAGGTAAAACCCGTGGGTTGAGATAAAGGCAGTTTAATAGGACAGCAGAGGAAGAGAAAATAATAATAATGATAAAAGAATATACAAAAAAAGTGATGCACGATGCAATTGCTCACCACCTGCTGACCAATGCCCAGCCTGTCCCTGAGCAGCGATCGCTGCCCCCCGGCCAACTCCCCCCAGTTTATATACTGAGCATGACGTCATATGGTATGGAATAGCCCTTTGGCCAGTTTGGGGCAGCTGTCCTGGCTGTGCCCCCTCCCAGCTTCTTGCTGGCAGGGCATGAGAAGCTGAAAAGTCCTTGACTAGTGTAAGCAATACAACATCAGTGTGTTATCAACATTATTCTCATGCTAAATCCAAAACACAGCACTATGCCAGCTACTAGGAAGAAAATTAACTCTATCCCAGCTGAAACCAGAACACCTGTCATGCTATCCAATGAAAGTAGTTGTTCAACTGTGGTCCTGAACAGGACCCATGGTCCTGTCTTGCTAGTATCTCTTAAGAGATGAGGCAATTGTGTTCTGGAAAGCAAATACACACTGGCTGGGTGTTGGAGTCATGACACAAGGCAGGATTCAGGAGAAGCTTGTGAAGGATAGCTGTTTTCAGGAGAACTTCTTACAAAGTTCTGCTCCTACGTGAACTCGTCTCAAGAGACGGGTTACTATAAAATGACACAGCGGTACAAGTGACAAACTCTGTGGCTGCAGCTTTCATATCTATTCATAAATGTTCAGGAAAAAAAATTAATATTATTTTGACTCTGTGTATTTGAAAAAATGATCACTTTCTTCAAATGTTTTTCCTTGTATATTCTGGATCTTAGTGGGTTCACAAAGCAAACCTTATCGGTATCTGTTCTTTCCTTTTATTCAAGTTATCTTATAAAACTGCAATCACTAATATGTTCCTTGTCCTGATTTATTAAAAAATGTGAAAGTATGGCTGTCTTGAAGTTTGCAGTCTTAAAAATGTCTTTCACAGCTCTCAGAGTACACTGGGACGGTGAGAAACTAAGATGTTACTAACTTTACCATGTGTTTGAATACTTTGTATCTGATAAATCAGAAATGAATTTATTAGAAATAACACCAAGAAAGTATTTTTTTTTTTCTGTAGTGGGTATATTCTGTATAACAAATGGATCAGATTCAGGCACTTTGCTATAGTCTTTACTGTTTCGTTTGTTGCTGGCTTACAGCTGAGTTGGTCCTATTTGGAAAAGATTTGAATATTCAAAGATCTCTTAAATTACTTCTTTCTCTACATTATACAGCTAAATCATCTCCACATCAGTTTTAGACAGAATTTTTAAAAATACCCTGTAGTGTAGCTGACATTTTATTGTTCTATATAAGTTGATTGACAATTAATGAGATTCTACTGCATTTTCCTGGCTTTCTGCTGAAACTTTTTACTCCCTCAGCCTCTGGGCTTAGGGAAAAGAAAATCATGACTTGTAAAGGTAGACTGTACAGCTTTCCTAGCTGACTTCTTTTACGGAAACAGCGTTATAAGCAATTTCTGGGAAAAAGACTGATTTTACCATTCAATATTACTAATGAACACACAGACATACTCCCTTTCCAAAACAAATTTTTCATTTATGAAGCTATGAAGATCTCCTTTGAGAGAGGAAATACATTTTTTTCTAGAATTCTGAGCAGATAAATAGCCTAATGGATGAATTTATTTCACAAAAGGATTTGAAAACCAATATGGCAATTTTAGATCATCATAACTAGATACAGAATTACTGAAGGAAATGGAAAAGATGTTTTATACTGTTCTGGTTCCTAGATGAGGATATAAGGCAGGCAAAATATGTTCAGCCTCCTTAATTTTAAATACTCTTTCAGAATCATGTGATAAAAATCCATCCATGGAAGAGAATCTATATTAAAAATGCTTCTCATAACATGATAATATATAACAACCAAAAAAAATTGAAATTGTTTTCCTTATCTTGCGGAAATATGCAGGCAAAGAGAATCAGATGAAAGAGCAAAAATTAATATATAGTAGCAACTCCCAAAATTTTTGAATAGGGTTTGAGGTCTTCTGGTTTCAAGATGACATGAAATTAACACTGACTGCTGTGAGGTCCTTCAGTAAGAGGTGCTGTACAGATGCAAAGCATTTACTATCTTTATATTTAGCAAAGTCAAATGATTATCATCTTTATTCCAAAGCTAAGTAGCAAGTGAAGTTATGTACCCTTGACCTCATATCATGATTTTGATGTCATTATTCTGAAAAGAATAAGCTTAATTTGTTCTTTTTAAGGTACTGTTTGTGAAACTTCAATCTTGAATTCTTGCAGTCCACAAATAGAGCATACATTTCTGTACCTGATAAATATATATATTATTTTCTTGAGATATAGATTTAATATGAACATGCAGTTCATATTAGTGAATAATATGTATTTGATATGGTTAAACCCTGGATCTTTTATTAAAAGCTTGGGTTGAATGATTTGAGAGTTCCAAAAGGAAGTATTTTCTTCTTTTTGCCAGTGATTTATTCCAGTCAGAAGATCATATCCTCCAGCCCAGAAAGCTAATAATCTGTTAAAAAACAAAAAGAGGATGTCACAAATGCAGATTTAAGCCACCTTTATAATCTCTAGAATCCAAGACAGGCATATATTCAATTAATCCCTGGTTTGTTTTGACTTCGGTTGTGCTCTTTGGGTTTTTGGGTCACTGAACTGTAGGGAGTCTGGCCATTTCACTGACCCTGAACTTACTATGCCTTTGGGCTAGGTCAGGGTGCTGAGGCAAAAGCCTGCCAAAATTACGACACTGAATGGTCGACAAAACTGGGACACATGGCAGGCTCTGATACTTTAAATCTTTAATATATACACACATAATGGTTATTCTTTAATAAAGTATTGTTAGTAATCTTTTTTTTTCAAGTGCAAGGGGTTTTTTTATGCATTTACATAATGTTATAATGAGAGAAATTTTGTTTAAGGAAATCCTTGATAACTATCAGAGAGTTAAAGTGCAGGAAGATGATTTTCGCTGAGATAATACTTTTGCAAATGCATCCATTAAGGCACTGATTAGTTGAAACTGATTGACTGATTGGTGTTTTTTCTCCATATAAAGATCAATCACCTTGAATGAACATGTAAATTTGAATGCCTATCTTAAAATGTAAAAGGTCATTAACTGCAGAAAATGTAGCTTTTACATTTTCATGTAGTATATATTTAGCAGCTAAAACAATTAATTCAGGTCATAGAACAGGACAGATAAATAGAAACAACAGGCACGTATCCACGTATTGATAATTCCTGTTATCACTAGGACCTTTTCTTGATGGTCTCTCTCAGTTAGAAAAATCTCATCAGGATACACTCCTTAACACGAACTAAAAGACAGGTAAAAAGAAAGTGTTCGGATTGTTTTATTCACGAGAGAGTTGCAGAACAATATAGAAAAACTTCCATAGATTTCATTACTGAATGCATTCTCGTGTGGGCAGTTGTCTTCAGTTTGCACAATATCCTGATCAACTTAGGACACACAATTTGGCTTTTAAGAAAGCAAGTATTTGGGGGATTGCCTAGTCAGCAGTTTACTTTCTTGCTGAATGTGTTACTTGGTTTCATCCAGACTTTCTGCTTAGTAATAGCTCATTTAATTTTTTAAGTGAAATTCCACCTTGCGCTGAGTGCCAGCACTGTAATGGTGAAAAGGCCTTTTACTGACCTTCTGCACAGAAGGAAATTCCAACAGGATTGCATTTTTATAAATCATAGCAAAACCTGGCTCCCAAGCATTATGATTTCAATTTATGAAGTCATTCTGGCATTTCTACTTGGAAACAGCTTCCAGTAAATATGCTCAAAGAAATAGGTACTTTTAATTTCAAAGAGCATGGACTTAGAATTTATAGTATGTTGAAGGATACTCCATGCTTACTTCAGCATGAGTACTTTCCACCTGATCCACAGCAGCTTTTACAGTATCCTGCTGAATGAAGCTAAAGAGGGAACCAAACGCTCTGCTTTACACAGTTTGAGTAGTTAGGGAAATTATTAAGGTTTACTGATCCACTGACACTTTTGTTCACAGCCTAGCAGCTACTCTAAAAAGTACAAGTGAGCTTTTGTCTACAAATTTTTTGGGCTGTTTTGATCTACTCTACCCCATAACTCCTGGAAAAACAGAAATAATCATGCATATTTACATTTTTTAAAATTAAATTATTCCTCCTCTTGAGGATATTTCTTTACATTTCTTAGTGGCCTACTTTTGGGTTTATCTTAAATTTTGCTTCTCAAGTGCAATCTTTCACTAATCATTCTAATAACATTTCAGTACTCATCACACAGTGATCTACATAACCTTTCCTGGCAATTTACTGGATTCAGTTTTAGTGACTGTTCAAATATTTAATGTTAATCAATGTTATTGTACTTGGTGTATGAGTAACTTTTTTTAAAGTTGACTCAGTGCTCACTGTATATCTTATTTCTAATACAATTTTCATAATATTAAATATAATATTTTTCAGGTAAAGCTGATGTGCATTCAGCCTTTAACTTTCAAAAGCTCTGTGTTTGTTTTGTCATAGAGCTGGTGAGTAGTCCTCAATGGAGTAAAAACCCCTTGCTTAAGGAAATCTCTTGGAAGACAAAAGGATACATTTCGATTGCAGGCTGTAGAGTAGTCTAAGAATATACACAATAGCCTTAAGTAATGGTTTGGGAGCTAAAATGAGTCCATCAGCAACATGGCCCTTTACTTGAGTTAATTTAACCAGCAAGAGCTGAGACCGCTTCAGCTCCTTCACTGCAGGGAGGACCTTCCCGAGATGCTCAGATGCTTGGTGTGTTTGGGACACATCATATCATAGAGATGTCAGAACTAGTAGTGGAATAAAAATTATGACTTTTTAATGATTCTACATGGTGTGTTATATCCACTGCTTGAAATCAAGAATAAAACTATGTTTATAAACTTAGCTTTATTTAGGGCAATTGAATTAAGATTCTTATCTTGTTCCTAATTGAGAAGCCCATGAATTTTCTATTTCAGAATGAACCCTTTTGAAATATTAATGGAAAAATACAATGGAGAGGGTAATTTTAAAAAGATAATTTTTTTTACTGCTGTATTTTTCACATATTTTGTTGTTTTAATAAATGAGAATGTTTTGACAAAAGTTTTCAGCAGTTTTCTATTGAGAAAAATATTGATGCACTGAGGCCAAATGTGATGTGCATTCATATTTCATGACTGCCATTATATCTAACAAACTATGTAAACAAGCTGCCACTGTTTTTTCATATTTTGTTTTCTCATATTTTACTTATTTTACCAACAGGATAAGCTGTTGGAGTGGTTTGTAACTTCATGTCTTCTGAAGATTAAATACTGGATTATTACACAATTCAACATTATGGAAACTCCATGCCCGGTGATATTTGTGTCATTAACGACAGAACAGAACAGATGACAAGGTAGATGGTTTATTCATTAAGAACAAATGTCAACTGAATTTCATTGTAGGTTTCAAGGTTTCTGCCTGTGTTCTATTCTGACCTCAAAAGGCACTGTAAAAAATGTCTATAATCTCACTTTGTAAATACCAGTAAAAAATATTGTCTAGTTTGATTCCAATGTAGAGGTAAGCAACTTGATGCTATGGATGAACAAAAGTGTAGGTTCTAATGTGTTTAGCCAGTGTTCAAAAAGAATCTATTGATAAACACAGTTCAGTACAATTGTTTCAGCTTGATAATATTAGAAGCAAGACTTCCTTCAAGTTATTTTCCTTTGGAAGGTCTGTATCTATTACTCTCACCATATTCTTTTTGCATATCTTTTATCAGTATTACTTTGCTATTGTAAATCTTTTCTAAGTACAAACATTTTGTAGTCAAGCCAGTCTTCCACTAACAGAAATGGAAAAAAACCCCAAATGAGTAAGATCAATCATTAATTCGATTACTGTTGTTTCATTCAGGTTCCATATTTGAAGACAGCCATTTTATCAGCTCAGATACCAAACTGTAGTAGACTTGTTCGGTTGGTACAGTTTTTTTAATCTATTGTAGTCACAGTCAAAATGAAGAAAGTAATAAATCTGCATTTTTTAGTGAGCTAATACAGTTGAGCTATTATTGATGATTCCTTAAGAATCAGTCTTGTTGACTTACTTCATTGCAAGAGTTCCTTTTCATTTTTCTTGGAAATCATTCTATTGGAAGCATAATAAATACAGCCAAAGATACATTTCTTTATCTTCTACAGTAGAAAATTATCAGGCAGTACGTGCAAGTCTGATAAAAACAGGAAAAGAAACACAGAACAAGGATCAAGAGTATAGAAGAAGGAAGAGATACACTATGATAATAATCATAAACATAATCAAGGTTAATACCACAAAATTAAAGATATTTAGTTGGTATTTTGGTATAGAAAAAAAAAGTTTGTGGTCAAGAAGTGTCAGGCAAACTCTAGTAGGCACAAATCTCTGTCTTAGGAGCTTATGGGGTTACACTTGGGATTGCTCCCCCTCCTCAGAGGACGGCTAGGTTTGTTTGCTCCATGCTGGACAGGAGCAAGCTGACAGATGGCTCTTAGAGGGCAATTTCTAGAGGGTATAGATTAGAGGATTAGGGCCTGAGCAACCTCCTGGTGGAGGAAAGAATCTGGAAGGGCACCAAGATGTGCACCAATGTGAATACCAGCTGCAGTTACAGCAGCTTTTTAATCAGTTGTTTTAATTACAAATCATTTTGGGATACACATTTGGTGTCCTTTCTAATTACTCAGCATGAGGTACAAGAAACATTGTGGCAAAGGTCAAGCTAAAGAGACTCAGAGCATGAAAAATACTGTGATTAGCATGAAAACAAAGCAGAATGAAGAAACAGAAGCAGACAGCATAGAGCTTGATTTCTAGACAAAAAAATCCTGTACAGGCACAGAAGCAAACACTAAGTCTGCATTGAGAGCTGCCTAAGGGAATAAAGATGAAAAAAAAAGAAGGCATAGCTTTTGGTACTAACTTACTGGGGGAAAAAAAAAGAAGTGATACCACCTCCAGGAATAATGCCTGAAGCACTGGCACACTCATGCGTGTCTGATGAATACTAAAGCCCATGAAAGACTAAGACACTAAAGAAATAAAAGCCAGAAGTAGAAGAAGAAATAGATCCATTACAAAATACACTCAAGCAGGCCAAGGGAATCCAGAAGGCAAACCAGAGACAGATCTAAAAAAGTGAACTATGCACTGTATTCTGCAGCATATAAATCAGAGGGATAATAGCCATTCTTCTGGAATATTCCAATGAGCTTGTGAAACTGAGTTGGCCCTAATTCAGTGCTGTCTCTGCCCTGGGATGGAAAGGCAGCAATATGACCTGAACACCTAAAATCAAAGAGTAACACCTGCAGTGTGACTGTAGTTGAGCCAAACATTGCTCACACGCTGCAGCAGACAGCCTGTGACACAAGACTGGTGAGTTTGCAGCTATGCTTTTACATCAAGAGCCAGCTAAACCTTCCTGTAAATTGCAGAACCAGCTACATATAACCCATGAGAAATAGCAGCAATATTGACTGGACAAATGTGCTTAACTATTCTGACTATTGGCAAAACCTAGTATTTTAAATGTTTCATCTCCTACAAGTGATCTTTCATGTAAAGAGAATTTGCTACAGTTCTTAATTGCTCAGCACAAGTAGCAGATGTCTGCTTGTAGAGTTCATAGGTGATAACCTATGTTTACACCATTCCAATGCTACATGCCAGAAATTTTAGGGGTTTTTTTTCCACTTCCTTTTTTCTTATATAGCAAGTCATACACAGTGACCTTAAAAGAATGTTATTAAAACTACAAAGTCAAGTTATTCCAGAGAATGACAAAATTAAGGTAACCTGTGATACAAATTTCAGAAGGTTCGGGAGTTTTTAAGTGAATAGGATGTTTTTAAGTTTTATTCACAGAAAAGATGTTCATTGCTTCTCATGTCAGGAATGTTTCTTGGTAAGCTGAAGTTACCTTTTAGTAACATTTGACCTAACTTTTCATTCGGTACGAACATTGGGACTTATGCCTGGTTCAAAGATGCATCATCAGGATACAGCTGGTAACATTATTTCTATGGGAAGAGCTGTTGACCAAAATGCATGATACCAAGGAATGAATATTTGTAATAACTGCAAAGAGCAAAGAACTAAGCTTAACAGAAAGAAGTTCAGTCAAAGAATTGAGACCTTCTGTATTTGTCACGTGTTATCTGACCAAATCTACGTGGGAGCTGAAAGGTAATGAGAAGCTATCCAAGTCAAAGCACATGAAATCGACTGACCGGTTTATAAAACTGCATGAGTACACACTCTGAAAGATAGCTGCCTTTCCTTTAGAATTACTGACACAACTTGAACACATTTGAGAATGATCAGAGACCTAAGTGGAAGCATTTGAAAGGGCAAGGAAAAAACTTAAGCTTGGTCCTGGCCTTAAATTCCTTCAGTTTTCTGGAGCAAGAAGATAAACAGTGCAGCTTACAAGCAGGCACCAAGAGACACAGACGTGAATAGCACTTCTCAGTAGGTTCATAAAAGGCTCACGCAGGAGACATGTTCAGGCACAACAGGAGCTGGTGGCTATAGTCTTTGACAGGGAGTAAGTTCATGAGCTTTAGGCACAAAAGAAACTGATCTAATCACAGGTGATTGTTTTTATCAAGGAAACCAGTGATGCTTTCAAACAGCAAACATGATGTTATTGGAATTCCAACATCAATACATGGAAATATGCTTCTGTCTGGGAAAGTCATTACTGATGACACGTACAGGGAGCAGGAAATAGCTTCCATGGTTCAGGGCAGATTCTGCATCTTCACTAATGGAAGGCATCAGGCAATTGAACAAAGGTGTTGACAGGATGAGTTAGTGGAAATAGAAGAATCATACCAAGCGGTTCAATAGATTGAAATAAAAATCTGATGATTCATCGGCTCTGAGAGATGTTATGTGCCAAAGGCGAGGCTATAGCAAGGCATCTTAAGATTTGCTTTCAGACACCCCTCTCCTCCCCACCAAAGGTGGTCCCTTTCCCCAGCTCTTCTTCCGTCTCTAAGGCAGCTCTGCCCTGCAGCCACCAAGGCCTGAGGCCACCCTAGGCCACAGCTCAGCATGCCCCCTGTCCTGCCCTCGAGGTAACTTCAACAAAGCCCAGTGATTCGAGCATATTTTGGGTAGAAGGCTGAGAGAAGCAGCCAGGCCGTTGTTAAACCCCCAAGAGCCTCCCAAGCCAAAGGTGAGCTGCAAGGCCACGGTGTTTTCTACCACCACCTGGGCCTGTCCAAGGGATGGACGAGGTCAGGGTAGGGCTGCACGGCAGAGCCACAACGCACACGGACGCTCAAGGCAATGGTGAGATCTGCTACCATTACTAAATCAAATTTAAAGCAAGCTGTCCAGGGGCTGGTGAGGCTGGGGGAGCTCTGATAGGTGACTAAGCGCCTGCGTGGCTCAGAGCAAGGGCACTATCCCTGCTAAACAGCCTTCCTCCAAGCACCGGGAGACAACGAAACGCAGCAGGGACAGCAGAGCGAACGCAGCGCACCACACCGCTCCCCGCCCTGAGGCGGCGGCGCGGAGCATGCGCGGCAGCCGCTTCCCCCCTTCCGGCAGCTGCGGCGCCGGAGCCTTGCGGAGGAGGCGGGGTAAGATGGCGGCCGCGGTGCCCGCCGCCTGCTGGGTCCGCGCCGCCGCAGCCCTGCTCCTAGGGTGCTGCGGCGCAGCGCTCGCTAGCGGCGTCCAGGTACGAAGGCTGGTGGGAGCGGCAGGCGGGGAGAGCGGGCGGGCGGCGCTGCGCCTCAGGCTCTATGCTGCTGGTTCCCTCCCTCAGCAGGCAGAGCCCACACCTGCCGCCCCTCGGCTGCCCGCCCCGCCCCACTGTGGGGCCGCGCCCGTGCAGCCGCCCCGAGGCGCTCATGGCGCTGCGGGAGGGGCTGTGCTGGCTTCGGCGGTCGCAGCCCCTGAGCGGCGCTCCCGAGCGGAGGCGCGGACGGTGCCCTGCGGGCCTCGAGGATTCTGTGTTTTATAAGCTGTAATGCAGTACGTCCCAGAAACGAGGCGGCTCGTCAGGCGCATGTAGCGTGTTCAAACTGTTTAAAGTTAAAAACCCCACAACTGTCTTTTGGTACGTTTGCAGGTTTCTGAAACCCGGGTTCTCTCTGGCTACGCAGTGTAACTTTCGGTAGTCGGTGTTTTATGTTCCTTTTCCGGACATTCGCTGGCTAAGCTGTGTGTGGATAGAGTTTCTTAGGTTAAAAGCCAGGGTGGGCTGCTGGGCGCTTTCGCAGGCGGCCGAGCTGCCCGGGCTCACTGGGGCCCGATTGCTGTCTGCCCGTCTCACAGGTGTGAGGCATTTTACGCACCGAAGCAGCTAGCATTTTTTCGAGTGGGAGTAACTTCATATTTCAGTAATTATGCATTTTGCACAGTGCCCACACTACATCTGGAGTGTTGTTTGCATTTGAGTTCTGCTTTATTAACAAATTGTTACGCTTGAAATTAATTACAAATAGGACAAAAAGCAGCCAGTAGAAATATTTTTAGAGTCTTTGGGTTACTAATTACACTGCAGATTGTTTGCTACTTGAAGTACAGTATGCTTTACATATATTTTAACAATTTTTTTCTGTTACTGTGTGTTTTGTGTGAGACCACAGGTATCAGCCCAGTACCCCTCAGAGAGTTAACAGGGGCTGATTAAGAATCAGCAAGTCTGGATTCTTGTCCTGTGTCAGACTGTTTCTCTTACCTCTGGAAAGTCTTATCCCCTTTCTGTGTCCTGATTTATGCTATCTGTTAAAGAAAATGGGCCCTCTCCTCTGCAAAGCACGGTGGGAACTGTGGATAACACAGATTATAGAGGAGGTTATTGTTGTCATAGCTCCTGATGTTGGAAGATAAATGTAACCACCTTGGATTTAAAATGGGTTCAAATTGCAGATTCACTTACCTGCTTTTTGAAGAGATGAGAGGAACAATGAAAAGAGAAATTAATCCAAGCCCCTTTTCTCATTAAGGAAGAAACTGTAGGTCAATAAATCATTTAAATAATTTTATTTTGTTCTTGGAGTGTCCTTTGGAATAGAGATGTGTGGGCTTTTTGTTTTAACTAAGCTGAAAGTGACTAATAGTTCTTTCTCCTTTGTTATTTAGCAAGTTTCAGGGAAAGATTTGTAGCAATTAGCTTGCATGAAATGTGCAAAATGGAATAAGAAAAACTACCTCTTTTGAAGCTTTTGTAAGGTTTATTCAGTGTTAAGGTGTGGTAAAAATATGCATTGAACACTGTTTTGTGGAAACAACAAAAATATGAGCGGTCTTTTCTTATTGCTGAAAAACACCTAATATTTTCTCCATCTTGCAGGATCAAACAGAACAGTTCTTTAGAAGTGGACATACAAATAACTGGGCAGTTTTGGTAAGTGTGGTCCAGGTTGTTCTCTTCCAATA
Organism: Balaeniceps rex; assembly: GCA_013401315.1. Taxonomy (NCBI): domain Eukaryota; kingdom Metazoa; phylum Chordata; class Aves; order Pelecaniformes; family Balaenicipitidae; genus Balaeniceps; species Balaeniceps rex. The sequence continues at coordinate 33,881 of VYZW01014158.1, read as the reverse complement.
AAGTTGACAGTTTTTCATTAGGAGCCATAATTGCAACAGTCACTCAAGTATTCTGCTCATTTGAAAGAAATGGAAAGATGAAGACTTGGAAATGAATACATTTGAAATTGTGCCTGCAAATTTATTACACTATAATAAAATTATCTTTTCAGTATGACTGCATTTCAAGCACTCGGAAAGTCTAGCTACATGGCAGGATTCATAAAACAAAAGTTCTGACAGCATTGAAATAGTTGAATTACCATACTGCATATTGAACAAAAGTGTAATTCTGATATCAGAGAAGTATATCTCTTTGACCAGAAAGGTACAACTTATTTCTGATTTTTGTTCTTATTCAATCTGTTAACTTGTGATAACAGGCTTAGAATAAAATAAATTCAGCCAGCGTAATGTTTATAACAACTGTTCTTAGCCTAGGGTTTTTTTTTTCTTTGCCATGAATCTTTTATTAGCTTTGAATCATGCTACACAATTGGTTCTTAATCACAATTCAGGTCTTAATGACTAATTTGTTTCAGAACACTGTTGTAATTACTCAGTAGCAGCTGTTTGTTTTCCAGATACTAAAATTGAGCAATATAAAAGGAAAGTTAAGAGTAATTAATTGAATTAGAAGGAATAATTTCTATATTCTACAATGTACAAACTTGAAACTATTAAAACATCAAATACTACTTTAATACTATTAACAAGTAGGTGCTTTTATTAGTACCCATAAAAACACACACACAAAGTGGAAAATTAAGTCCAAGGAGCTATACTTCTGCCATCAACAGATTCTCTGCTGGTTATATTTTTTCAGTAGTTCATGATTAAGCTTTATAACAGTTGCTACTATTTTTTTTAACCAGTAAAATAGGAAAGGTTTTACTGCTATCAGGTACTTCAAGCCTGGGATCGTACTGCAATCCCACCTCATCAGTTGTTTGAATTAATATGCTGCAGTGCGAATAGCTATATTTAAAGCATAGACACGTTTTCCACTGTGTTGTAAGGGAGGTAATGGAGGAAAGGGGCAGATGATAACGTCTTGAAATGTCACAGCTGGATTGGCCATAGTTAGTTTTCAGAGCTTTAAATCTTGCTGAAAGGCAAGTGTTCTCATGGACTGATTCCCGTGGGCTTTTTTGAAATTCTTGACAGGATGATCAAGACACAAGGGGATCCTTTCAGGCTGAATTTTTATTATTATTTAAGCTACTACTCATTTATTTTTATGAAAAGGCTATAGAAAAAGATGTTACGTAGTGTAACTTAAAGATGTTTCTATTTAAATTAGAGCTGTACATTTAAAGCTGAAAAATTAAAAAACTGTCTTAAATGCTTGTTCCTGTTCTCTGTTTTTGGGGTTTTAAAGTCACCTCTTCTAAAATGCTTCTTCCTTTGTCTGTTTGAAAGACTTGTAAAAGGGAAGGAAATTTGTCTCCAAAGGAGAGTCACTGTCCTTGGTGTGGAACAAGCAAAAAGTAGTGAACTGAAGTTAAAAACAAGGACAGTGATAAGGCTAGTAAGGAACTACAGCAGATTGCCTCTGAAGGTTTTTGAAATCTCATTGGTTTGAGGTTTTTGAGGACAGATTAAGTAATATCTGACATAGGGAATAGTTTAAGTACAGAATGGCTGATCCCCAACCCTTTGCCTGTTAGAACAGTGGAACCTGAACTCCTTTGAGTTTTTTGAGAATTTGTGTTCAGATTTTGGTTAGAGCTCACTTAGCTCTTACTTTATTATATTTGACTCCTTAAATGCAAACATCCTGTGTGTTTTCCCTTGTGTGTGGCTTGTGTATGAATTCACTTATGCCTTTGTGCAAGAATGCTCCCAGAATGGGTTTGCTATTGAGATAACTCTTTGATTTTTCTTCCATTTGATGTGGAGAAAGCAAATGAAAAAATGTAGCTTATCTACTTACTATTGCTGAATTATTCCCTAAAGTGCCACTTTCTATACTTAATTGTGTTTTATGACAATGCTTTCATGAGTCAGTATGTTAAGGACTTTTTTTTTTAACTTTTATTTTCAGCATTTGTTGCTTTGGTACAACAAAGATTTATATAGCTTATATCATGAGTTTCTTGGTATTGCTATGTTTTTTCTGATTTGTTACTGGTTTGTTGATATTCCAGTAATCACGGTCTTCTGATGCGATGTGCCAGGCCAATTTGTATCTTTTACACTATTTAATATGCTTTTTTTTTCCCCCCTTAAAAATTCAAGGTGTGTACATCTCGATTCTGGTTTAATTATCGTCATGTGGCAAATACTCTTTCCGTATACAGAAGTGTCAAGAGACTGGGCATTCCTGATAGGTGAGGGCATCTCGGTGAATACAATTCCTTGCAAATGTGCTATTAAAGTTCTGTTGCTGTCTGAAGCAGTATAAAAATACATTTCTTTTCCCAATTTAACTGGATAAAAGTAAAAAGAAAGTATGTGATCACATCAGCGTATTGAAAAGTGGGGCAATATTGTTCAAAAAGAAAAGCAACAAGTTATATAATAAAACTTCCAGTTGGAATAGGCTAATTAGATTAAAAACATGAGGCACTATCTGGGCACTAAAATGTGCTACTTAGTCAGTTGGTGAAAGCATAATTTGAAAATTGATAAATGCATTCAGCAATGACAATACTACTCTGAGATAGGGCTTTTGCTGTACTTCAATTTCCTTTCAGAGTGGAGATGTTAGCAACCCTAACTGTACTAAAATGTAAGACTTCCACATCTGCAACTACACTGAGAGTCTCTAAACTAAAGTCCTTGAACAAAGCAGCTTGAAAGTATTGAAAGTAGCCTTGAAAAATCCATTTTGCATGATGTTTTTAGAGCAACCAGAAGCTTTGTCCATCAAATTGTGCTGCTCTAGCGATAGCACAATGGTTAAAATAGTATCCCTTCTTTGACAACAGGATTAGGAAGGTGAACAAACTGTTCTGAAATGTCTTCTAGTTGTGTTCCTACTGGAAGTTCTAGGGGTATTGGCACAGTTCCATCCAGCTGGTTTGGAATGCAGTTTACTTGTACCAGAACTGTGGAAGTGAATTTTAGACACCAACATCCATTGAGTAATAGGCTATATGTATCCATAGGCTCCTCTGGACATCCTGGTGGTTGTGCTTTTTAGTGTTGGTGTAGAGGACTGGTAGTTTCTGCAGCATGTCTGCCTAAAGGCGTATGGCCCACTCCATCATTACAAAATCTGTATTCTGCTGGATTAAATTTGTATGGCATTTTTTTGTCCAAGTCCAAAACTTGTTAGTGTCTGGAGTCCCACTTAGCTTCCACTCAACTGTGAATGCAGTGGCGGTATCATCCTGTTTCCTGTGTTTATTTTTAAAAAGAGTGACTTCTCAGTTTTTGAAAGAGGGGATTTTGAAACCTTTTTTTGGAAGCATTTGGGGGCTATAAATCCAAGGAATGTACTGCCTAAGTGCTATGGGCTGAAAGTCACAGAAATATGGCATTTTTTTTTGCACATCTCATTGAGAAGCATCTGTTTTTCCCATATAGTCTTTGGAGTATAGGCGCCCTAGGCCCTACCTTAGAAATTCTTCCACTGGTTCTACCCTTGCCTGAGAATTTTCATCTTCTCTGCATCCATCCATCTTCACCATGGAGCTTTCCTTTTGTAAGCATTGTTTGGGAGAACGCAAAGATCACAGCCCAGGAGAAACTATGTCCAAGACAGGGTTATCCAAGGAAAGGACTGACTTTACCTTGTTCCAGACATCTCTGGCACGTTCTTCCTAGTGCTAACAGTCTCCAATCACTGCTGGTTATTTCATATTTTGACCCAAACCTGACTCTGCCAGGTGAAATATAGATCTTTGGCTGCATGCAGTTTGGAACAGCTTTATAATGTGTTGTGTGGGTTGGTTTGGTTGTTTTTTTTTTTTTTTTTCCCCTTGGTCCTGTGAAATGCTGGCTTGATTTTTTTTCTTGGTACTATGAAGAAGACAAAATGTCTGGTGTCAGCCCACTTGTGTTCTTCAGAACAATTCCATGAACACAGATAATCATACAGTAGTGTTTCAGATGTAGTATAATGGTTTAAGAAATGTTCAGGAGCTCCTCAAATTTAATTAAAAATTGTCATAATGTTTTTAATTGATCTGTCTGAGAGGGTGCAGTCAGGCTGGGATTTCTTTCATGGAGCTGCATGAAATCATTTAGTGCCCCATAAAAATCTCCAGATTTTTTTATAAAGAGTTCTGCCAGCTTAGGTCCAGGCAAGTCTGTATTATAAAGTTGCTAATGTCAGCTACTCTTGTGCTCATCTTTGGCCTAACTTAATCCTGTAGATAAATAACAGCTAGCTGCATTTCCGTGTGTGGTATCTTTAGAATAGTGAGGATGTACATAAGGAAATAGGGTATAACTAAGCAAGGTTTCACTTACAATTCCAGGATTCTTCTTAATGTTATAAGCTATTGTTGTAATCATGGGACAGTGTTGTTGTAATTTCCATTTGACTTAAATGAAAGTAGAATGGCTGAAATGTTTTTGTCTTACTTTCCATAGTCACATTGTCCTGATGCTAGCAGATGATATGGCGTGTAATCCCAGAAATCCCAAACCAGCTACTGTGTTTAGTCATAAAAACATGGAGCTGAATGTCTATGGAGATGATGTGGAAGTGGATTACAGAAGCTATGAGGTGACTGCGCTTTAATTCAATCATTAGGTCTTTGTTTTTAGTGTTGGCTTAAAGATTTATACATCATCTGTGAAGTCTGAGGAAGTCTTTCTATTCACGTTACTGGTTTTGGGCTGGGCGTTTATTATCAACTGATAGGTTTAAAACACACACCCCTCCCCTTTGTTACTGTTTTGTATTTGAAATTTATTATATTAGAAACATGTTGTGTATTGGTTATTTTAAGTAATGGAATCTCCACAAGTAAAAGAATATATGGAACTCCTTGTATGCGTTAGGAATACACACATATTACTGAAATTTCTCTTCTTTGGAAATGGCTGGTCAATGTCTCATTGTGCAAACACTTAACACCACTGTGAAACTTCTGGCATGCAATTGAAATGTTTATTGGGGAGACCTACTTAAATTTCTAATCTTAAGCATATGCTTTTATCAAAATAAAACAAAAGGCATAACCTTCTCATCACTGTAAAGTAGTTACTATATAGAAATCTGCATTCTATCACCTTTTCATTTTTGTGTAATATTCCTTCAGACAGTGTCTTTACCAGTTGATCTTAAATTGGGCATCAGTTGCGTGGTTTAATAGTGCTATGTAATCATTACTAAAGGTTTATAGGAGCGTATTTAAGTATATACTAGATGTTTTATTTCTCTGAAGCTTTGTATAAAGAAGCGAAGATACAACACTGAAATAGAGATATGTTCTTTTTGTCATGTTTTTTCCTGAGTATGGATTTGTTGCTAGTGTTTGAGCTGTGTACATCTGCATGAAGCAGAAGTGGTGTTTTATGGCGTGTTTTACAATCACCATCCAGATGGGTCTTACCTGATTGCTCAAGGACTTGTGTAACCGAAATTGATCTTGGTTTTCCTTTCCTAAGTTGCAGAGGGAACTTAAAACTTTTATTTTTCCATGGTAACACATGCTAATGTTGGATCATTTTGTGAGTACATGAGCAGCTTTGGCAGAATAAAGCTATA
>VYZW01014158.1:1330-23389 GCA_013401315.1 Balaeniceps rex | reverse complement strand
CTATCTTTTCCTTAGCAGCTGTGTGATACTCTGCCAACAAGAGAGTTGGGAATCATTAAAAAAGAGCTCAGTGGATGTGTGTGCTTGTATGCTTCAGTTAAGGTAAAGGTGAAAGTGAGCTGAAGTCTCCCTGGACCAGCAGCCTAATGCCGTATGCTTACAGGCTTAGACAAAAAAGACAAGGTATGAAAGAGAAACTGTAATGGAGCAGGAGGGAGGAGTGGGGAGATAGAATCTGTCCTCTGTGAAGAAAAGCCAGGTACATTGTTTCCTCTCTGGGAAACTTTTTAAATGTAGGGCTCTGTTGTCCTAGGAGAAGGAGCCACACAAGCCTGTGCATTTTGTGTCAGGCTGAGCACAGAATTTCTGCTAGGAAGTATGGACTGAAACTCACAGGTTTTGTCAGTCATGATCTGGGATGATTGAGGCTGTATCTGCATTGAGCTAATTAGGACCTGTGATTTTGTCCTAAGAGTGCAACCGTCTAAGAACTGACCAATGATGTAACTGGGTATATGAGCTCTAGATCCAGTGACTGATGAACCTGTTTGTGAAAATCACTTGGAGAACTTAAGATTAAGGTAGATGAGCACCCATGTCGAGAGCGTGCTTCATAGTCCTGTACATTAATCTGTTCTATGAAATATTCTTTGTTGCTGGAACATACAAGGACTCGCATAACCTGCACTGTTACCAGGTGGTCTGCGGGTTGCCCATCAGACAGTTGAATGAACAGCAACATTTGCTCATGAAACTGTCCAGAGCACTGTAGAGCTAGCACCTCTGTCTAGCAGGAATGTGTGTCTAGCTTCTGTGTCTAGTAGGGTTGTGTGTTTGTTTGTGAAGTGCCTTCTAGTGATTGAGACATGAATGCAGCTTTCCAAGCTCATCAAGGAGGCTAGAGAGAGTGAGGCCTTGGCCTGCATTTTGTGGCACTTTAAGCTATGTGGCATTATTAATAAAAATACAAGCCAATTATTTATTGTATTACATTATGTGCATTACAAGATCCCTTGAAATAAGGAATCTGTCCAGATGGGAAACATTAGAGACTTTTGTGGCAAGTGTGGTAGGACTTGTGCAAAAAGGCATTGTGTCCAAAATGCATTGTTTTTTCCTTGAATATCTGCTGGGTACATAACAATTTTGTTATTTAATAGGCATGCTGTCTTGTCAGATATTCTAAATGCTACAACAAATCTGCCACTGTTACATTGACTTATTTTCTGCAAATATACCTTTATACAGAATTGAGTCCACTGAAAACAGTTTGTTAGTTCTGTTCTTGTCTTCCAGGTGTTGCAATGTGTGCTTGATACAGTGGATCTGATATGTAGAAAAAAATGCATAGGTAAAATAAAAAGGTATATAGCTAATTTGTAGGTTTTACAGGATGTCTCTGTGAACTTAATTTACATAAAACACCTTTGATATTTGAAGATCCTAATTCTGCATTAATTTGTAGGCTATAAACTAGAAATAAGACTAAGAGATTTTTTCTTTTCAATCAAAATGTAAATTCTTGCTTCTTTATGAAGCCGTTACTATTAGCTACTTTTCAAGGCTTGTTTAATCTTGCCTGCCTCCCTTTGGTAAATATGAAGAATTTATACCCACTTGTGCTTTTTGGAAGGCTATAGCAGCATTGCTGCATCTATGTTCAGAAATACATTTGTGCATTTAATCAATTAGATGTAATTGATGGTTGGCTTTCACAGAAGCATTTGAAACTCAAACAGCGTAACTGTGAGGATAAAGGTTTTCTGAAATACATAATCAGGATGTTTATGCCTTTTAATGTTTATGTTCAATCATTTTTTTTCAGCTGTGGAGCTTGTACTGAAATTAATGCAAGTTATGGGTGGCATTTATCTTTCTTTTTATAGCAATTTCATTTTGGAAGGTATATGTAGAGATTATTGATGAATGAGGGACAGGATATAATTGTCCGTCTTGGTTTCCAGTTTCAGGTCTGTCCAAAAAGCTTGTGCGTTTCCACGCCTGGGCACCGAACTGACCTCTTTCAGCGAGACCCGCAAAATGTTCTCATAACAGACTTCTTTGGCAGTGTGAGAAAGGTGGAAATTACGACAGAGAGAATTTCTTTGGACAGTGACTTAGCTGGTTTTGAAAGCAAGTAAGTAGTCATTATTTAGACTTGATTTGTATAGCTCTGTGCCACAGAAACAAAGTAGTCATATAGCTGTCAAGGAAAGAACAACTCTGATTTCCTGTCATTTCTTAAAGAATCAGGGAGTTAGTATGGACCTGCTACTACTGATAAAGTTGGGGTTTGTCAGCTGAAAACTTTGTTTAAAAATGCTCACCCCTTTATTCAGTCTTACAAATAAATACTGCTAAAGACCGAGGTGTGGATGTCAACAACAAAAAAACTAGACTAAACTTTTCTTTCTTCCTTAGCATTTCTTCTTTAATGTGCAGAAACATTTTGCTACTGTAAATTCCTGCTTGTAATAGTTTACTCCCTCAGATAAGCTCTGAATATAAGCCATCAGTTAGTTGTTTCATAACAAGTGGCTTTTTAATAAATGCTTTGTTTCTGTTCTGTGAATTCTCTGGCTTTTGACGTTAACTCGTCCTGCGAATTTCTGTTGCTGAGATGCAACGATTTATTTGAATAAAACTGCTGGTGCAAGTTCATTGATAGAAGTTGTAACGGGGCTTCCATTATTTTGTGGATGAAGAAAGAATTATAAACTACTTTGTATTTTTGGTATTCTGTTGCCACCTATTGGGAACATGTAAAGGAAGATGTGCTTGTACTGTGGAGTTTATTTAGCATTGTACTTCCATTTCTGTTGCATCTTTTATGTTTCCTTATACTGTCCTCTGGGGGGGGAGGAATTGAAATAGTCTGCTATACCAGGGATGAAATCTTTTTCAACCTGTAAATTTATGTAAATTGTTTTCTACCTTGTTGTTTACTGTTGCTCAAATCAAAGAACAAGTTAGTGGATAGCAGTTTTATTAATTTTAAAGTAGTCAGGGGAGGTTTAGACTGGACATTAGGAAGCATTTCTTTACCGACAGGGTGGTCAAACACTGGAACAGGCTTCCTAGAGAGGTGGTCAATGCCCCAAGCCTGTCAGTGTTTAAGATGCATTTGGACAATGCTCTTAACAACATGCTTTAACTTTTGGTCAGCCCTGAATTGCTCAGACAGTTGGACTAGATGGTCGTTGTAGGTCCCTTCCAACTGAAATAGTCTATTCTTTTCTAAAGATAACTGTAACTCTGGTCCTCATAATTAAAAATATCCTACACGGTTTAGTGTATTTCATATTTTATTTTCCTACTGTATTTTTATCTGTATCATGAGCGCTAGTACTAACCATATATATCTTAAGCTAATTTTGTGACTCCTTAGTTTAGAATAGTATTAGTGACACTAAATTTGATTTTTCTCTGAAGAATAAAAAAGCTTTTGGCAAATAACAGACATTTTGCCAGTCAAAAACCATGATGGAAATTTACCTGTGTGGGTTTCTAATTTGTGGACAATTAAAAGGAGAAATAGGTTTTGGATGACTTTACTGTTCTAAAACAGGAGATGACTGGTTGGGATTTTCAGCTTTTATTTTTGAGTTAGTTTGGTGCCAATATATGAGGGGTTTTTTAGGGATCAGGCACACTACTGCATTGGACACATGGAAGCAATGTTGAGAAATGGGCACTCATGCACAGAGAGGAATATTATCCTTGTGAAATGTTCTGATATTTAATGAAAGCCATCTTGCATTATAATGGCAATTCCAGTTAACTTAAATTTGTGAAATTGGAAGGGATGGGAACATGCTGGTTTAATAGCTAAATAGTTCTCGTTTAGCTTGAGAGAGTCTTTGAGAACATGTATGCCTAGGAATGGAAGCACACAGCAGCAGCTTATGGAATACTGCCTCGCATCTGTAACGTGTATGACCATTTTTAAGTGGTCTCACGTAACACAGGAAGTTATTTATTGCACTGTATTCAGATACAGTTTTCCAAAAAAGTACTTCAGTTCTTAGTTTCTTGTTACCACTTTGGAAGAGTTCATAGAGAGTGTGTTTTTAATGGAGAAGAAAGTATGGCCTTTGTGGAAACATGCTGGAAAATTGTAGTATAGCTGTATAGATAGTGATGTGGAGTGCTTAATAAATTCCTTAAACAGAATTCTGAGGTCAGTACCTCTTGGTATGACAGAGATCTGTTTCGCTACAGCAAATTTAAGAATTATAGCTTGAAGTGAATTTACTAATTAAAAATTTTAATGCTTTTTAAAAATGCAGTTCTGGAGGGTCTGCTCTGCAAGAACTAGTTATTCTGGTTTTATTTAAAGAGTATTATAAATGTTACACACATCTATTTCTGAGGCTGTTAAGAAGTCAGAACACTTCACAAATTATGTGATCTTTGAATAGATATACCCAGATTGTCCCAAGTTAATATAAGAATGACCCTTGAATGAAAGAATGTGAGTGCATATTCTTAACCTCCTTGGTGTTAGTTAAACCATTCTGTGCCTTTTGGGAATGTGATGGCTGTTGACACCCCCGATTGCGCTCTTCTGTAAAATAGCTAGGGAAAGATGGGGCTAGCATAGCCTGGTTTATTCTTTTTGGTATCATTGGGAGAGATCTAAACCAAGCTTATTAAAAATGAATAATCCTTCCAAGTTAGTCATGAATAATCTTGTTCATGCCTAATATTGTTTTAAAAGCCTTTGTGAAGAGGAAAAAAGTCACATAGAATTGAACTTGTGCCCCTTAAGGGTTTGCAAGAAGTATTTACCAGGAAGTATCTGATAGATCACAAATATATAATGCAAATTTTGGTATATTACATTGGTTACTGAGTGTGCAGATCTTTTTTTTATTCTGACAAAATCTATGCAGAATCTTAAGTCTTTTCCTTTTTTCTGTATTGTATTCCAGTTACTTTTTTTTTTCCTAAAAGATAATTTGCAGAGGCTTTATTGGTTTAATATTTGATATTCCTTTACGCTTCATTCCTTTATGAATCATTTCCTCTTTGTTTTACTCTTCCCTCAATGTTAGCCTGATACCTTTGTCCTTTTCCTTTTACACGCTGGTGGCAGTAGAATGCTACCAGATATTTGTGTTATGGAGCATAACCAGAAAATACAGCCCTCAACTCTGATGCAGTCTTAAGTATTCCGCGTTGGATCTGATTTGTTTGTTTTAAAGTTACAAGTGTCACATGTGCAGATAAGGGCATTAAAAACCAAACGAACAAAAGAGATAAATGACTGATTACACAGATAATGGGTAAAGAAGATACCGTCACGTGAGGCGTGATCATGTATTGGGATCGTACTGCTGGCAGACTGTTCAAGTTTTCATCTAACCCACTGCTGTGACTTTGCCAAATCTTTTCAATAGAAGTTTGTTCTTTTTTTTACACAATTGCTTAGCAATTACTTCATCGTATGGATCCACTCCCAAAGTCAGCGTGAGCTATAGCTGTGCAACCAGATCAGAACTGGCAGTTTCGTGTTGAGCACAAGCCGTGACATTTGATGAGTGAGGCCTTTGAAGTTTCCTTTGGCTTTGGCTGAGACTTGTACAAAGAACAACTACTAATTAACCAAAAGAAGAGGCTTTCTTTCTATCCACGTAGTAGTAGGTGAATATTTGTGAGTAAAAGCTTTAAAAAATAAAAAGAAGAATCCTCTGCTGTTTCCTTTCTTCATAGCAGTTACAATCTAAGCTATGTTCACTTCAAAGGGCTTGTTCTGCAGCTGCCTCAATCCTGACTGGGTTTGTAGCTGCCAATTTTAGCAGAAAACCTGACAGTCTAGGGGTTCTGGGGCTTCAGCTGATTATATTTTGTCTAAATCTCCGTGAAAGAGCAACAAGTAAACATTAAGGAGTAGAAGAAATCCTGCATCTTTGGAGGGGGAGCCTTGCAGAGTTTAGTACATCTTATAAATTAGGAGTGTGTCTCTTAAACTTGGATTGTAACTCTACAGCCAGTTGGAACACTTTCTCCTTTTCAGCTCCTGTCATGAGGAAGAGATGTGTATCAGCGGAAAGCGTTGGTAAAAATTGGGATGAATATTTCTCTTGAGGGTAGTAAGTGAATTAAATACAGCATCATATAAAACCATCCTAGTTTCATTGCTTTTGAGAATTGGGCTTCATATTTAATACTTCTGTTAAGAAGAATTGTGGTACTACTGGCAGTGACTGTTTTCCTAAAAATAAATAGATTGGCCACTTGTGTTAGGAAGGATGTTTGTTTAACAGAATAACCATGAGTAATTGGTTCATGTGCAGGATGTTAATAGCTAATGTTCTCTCAATCTATTATTTTGTGTGTTTGTCTGTTCTGTCTCTTTCCTGTCCTTTCCTTTCTTCTTTTCCACCAGTTTTCAGTTTGATGTGCTTAATAAGTAAAGCTGCTGTTGTGTGTTCCTGAATACATGGGGATCCAGTTTGTGAACCAATAGGTAATTTTTTTGGCTGGTAGATGCTGTTCAGCTCAGTGGGCTTTTCTTAAAATAAAAAAGACTGGGTTTGTTCTGAGATAGCCGTTCATTTTTTACCAGATGCCTCAGAGTTGTAATTCTTTTAAGTTTTAATAAATCAATTTTAGGACTAATTCTGAAAGCTCTTGTTCTCTGGGAAATTCCCAGTTCTCATTTGCATCCTGACTTGCTGTTAGGTCAGTGATAGATTTACGCCAGCTTCCCCCCCCGCCTTTCTGCGAAGGCTTTTAAAGATTGCTCCATTTAACTGATTTAACTGATTCTAAAGTTGCTGCGTTTGTTCTGGTGGCGGCGCGTGCTCTGCGCTGCAGAAATGGGTTTGGGCTGCCCCCCGCCCCCAGCACGGGAGGTGGCTTCGGCTGGGCCCCAGCCCGTACTGCACCACGGCGACCTGAACGCCTTGTGGTCTGGCGGAGGGAGGCGTGGGGGCTGCCCGCCCCCGCCCCGTTCCCGCCCTTGTCCCCGTCCCCGTCGGCGGGCGGGGGCGCGGTGCCCGCAGGCGCCGGCAGGCGGCAGCATGGGAACGGGCGAGCTGCCGCCGCTGGCCGCGGCCCCGGGGAGCGGGGCTCGGGGGAGCTCGGGGCTCGTAATGATGCCAGGTGTGGGAAGGGAGGCCTGCTCGTGGTGGGCCTTCGTGGTTCTCGGCCCCCTTTGTGATCGGTTTGAAACCGCTGTAGATAGGGAAGGAAAGGAAGAGTTGAACTTTTTTTGTTGTTTGGTGTAAACTTGAGGCGATAATGTAAGACTTTTATTTTATTTTCCACTTTTCCCATTGGACAGCGATCTTGTGGAGACATAACGCGTTTCAGTTTCAGAGTAATGTGTAAATAAAGCATTTATAAATTATCAGGCCTCTACTAATCTGTATTGAATTGACAGTGGGATTATGAAGCTGTTACTTCCAGGTAGCATTGTTTTTCTGGAAACATCTTCAGATGGATTTAATATTTTTTTTTTTCACAAAACGCGCTAATCAGTTACACATGTATTATATTTTTCTCTTAATGTCTTACTATTATAGCAGAATAAATATCTAAGTGTGGATTTCTTGATCCATGTGTGTTTTAATAGCCTACAAGTAATGAAAAAAGATGGGTGAACTAATACTTGCTGTTAAATATTATTGCTGTGTTTCTTAAAGTATTTTGTAAATATGTTTGGTTTTTCTTTGCTTGCCTAGAGATAGATCAATATGTATGTATACACATATACATACACTCCCAGCTCCTCTACCTGTTAATGTAAAAGAACTTTTCAAGGTAATGCAACTAAAATTAATATGAAGGCTATAGTAGGAGAAATTATATAGGAGGGTACAATTTCACTAGTGTAACATCAATATAAAATAAATAAGGATGACTGACAATATCAAAAGGAACTGCAGGTATAAATTGTGTTGGAAAGACTGTAAATACAATAAAGTGTTATACTTGGCAATTACAGTCCCTATTTAGCAAGATATTTTAAAATGCAGCTTTGAACAATATATTATTTGTTCATTTGAAAGGATTTTTTTGACAATGCTTTTTGCCAGATTTTGGTTTTTTGTACAAAAATATGTTTTGTTGCAAAACTATAGCTCGAGTCAGATATTTTTTGGTCTTTGATTTTTTTTTTTTTTTTTTCCCCTGTGTTCCTCCAACTTTTAGTGGGGTTTTGTGCGGCATCCTGCATTTCTTCTACGAGAAATCTTCAACTGTTAGTACCAGGTTGTGCTTCTGTCATTTCACGTTGTTTTCAGTAGAGCGCTACTGTGCTGAACCTACATACAGTTAATCTTAGGTATAATTTTAATAGGAACTGACATCAAAACAAACCTCTTGGTCTGTAGAGGTGCTGTGAAGCACATGCAAGTCAATGGCAATATTTTTGTTAAGTTCAGCTTTTGAATCAAATCCAGTGACTTGCATATGCCAATTGACTTATACACATAATAGTGCTAGGTAATAGACAGGTAATGTCTAAAATTGTTGCATGGCAGATTTAGAAGGAGGTCTTAAGTAAATCTAGTAGATTTTGACATCATCTAGATAGCTGAAAATATCCAGAAATCACAGGGCGTTCAGTGTAGGTTTTTTATGTTGTTTTCCTTTACCCACTTCTTTTTTACATCTTTCCTATGTAGCATTCTTATTTTGTCTCGTTATTTCTTATTTTGTCTCATTATTTCTTCTTCACCTCTTCTCCCTTGTGTGATCTCTACCTGCTATTATTTTTGCAGTTGAGTGGGCTGCTCTATAATTCTAGTCTCCTGAAGTGCTCGTTAGTCTTTCTAGTGCTCTTTATATGGAGGTCCTGGCTTGATCTTCTTGCTTTGCTGTCCAGGTGCTAAATACAAATTAATGTCTGTTCTTACAGTTGTGTACTGTTCTGTAGTTGTGTACTGTATGTCACTGCTCACAGAGACCATGCAAACGGCTGTAGTATTTGGCATAAGTCTGACCAGGAAATATTTTCATGTAATTTTGGCATGTTTTCAGCACTTTGAGATAGCACGATAATTTCAATAAAATTCTATTACTGTTATTCCTGTCAAAAGTACCAGAGCTGCTGTTGATGTTTGTTAGGATACACTTTTTGTGTGATTAAGAAGAAAATTTCTAGGAGGTAGAAAAGTTGGGGGCAAAGAGCAAACAGGCAGCTTGAAGCAGTGATTGTGGGACTGTTAGGTCTTTGGAATTTAGTGGCCAAGCATATCTTAGCATTCCTTATGCCCCAGAAATTAATCTGGGCACATAACTATTACGTCTCCGGGGCTCAAGCAATGTTACTGGGTTTTTTGATATGGTATTAAGGCATATGCAAATGCTCTTAGTCTTTCCCTGTTTCGATATTGTGAAAAAGCTTACACTTCTTTTTTGAGTGCCTGAGGGATTACCTTTCAGACGGTCAGAGATTTCTGCCACTGAAAGTTCATGTCTTGTCCAAAGCTGTGGGGGAGAAAGGGGCATTTTGCCTTCACAACTCATTTATATAACTCATGGCTAAAAGACCGTAAAATTGTCTCTATCTGCATCTCCCAGCCCTCCCAATAGGAGAGACTTTTCTCAATTCATGTGTTTGGTGTACCAAAGCTCTTGTCATAGAGCTGTTAAATTTATTACTTAAATACAAGTCCTTGAAGCCCTGTTGTTGATTGTGGCAAGCTGCAGAGTGGTCTGGAAGACAGTAAGATGTTTCCCTGCACTGCTTATTTCTGAAGGCTCTATTACGCTCAGAGAAGTTATGCTTCACAGTGAGCATACTAAGGGCCCTAGTTCTTTAGCAAAAAAGTGAAATGTGAGTTCTGAGAGGAGAAGAGCTGAACTCCAAAAAAAGCATTGCATTATTGCCAGGCATCTCTCTTCTATCCAGCTAGCTGTTTGAATAGACTAGTGCGAATTTCTGGCAACGGGAGAGCAAGGAAGTCACAATTGCATCTAAGGATGGGAAGAAAACTAGAGATGATTACAAAAGGAGATTCTGACCAGATAAAGAAGTGGATTTACAGATGGCTTGCTGAACACTGTTTAATATTACTTTACAAAATGAGATTGTTTTATGTGCTTGGTCAAGGGTATCAGAAATCTATAGAAACTGTGGGAGGGGGAATAACAGATGCTGAATACGTCTACCAAAGTGCCCAAGCTACTGCTAAGATTTTTGTATAAAATTTGTAGGACAGCAGAATATTATCTGTGTGGTAAGATTGATCTTTCAGGAAAAGAAAGTAATTCTATAAACAAAGAACTTACTGCAACATGGGATTTATTCAGCATTTTTGCAGGCAGGAGACCATGATTGCACGAAAGGTTGATATTGGTAAATAGCAGGAGAAACAAACAAAAAGTTGTGAAACACAATAGAGTCTTTTGCATCCCCTGAAGCAGAAAAATAAAAAAAAGAGGGAAGTGGGATACAAAGGGAGTTGGAGGAATAGCTATTCAGGGGTTGGATATGTTGTAGTGTCTTTTTGAATCCTAGCAAACTTAATTCAGTTGGCTCCAGTTACTATTTAGAGGTTCCTGGGGCTGCAAGGGAATATAGTGGCAACTGTGGATGTTCAGCTTTCATAGAATGTGAACAGCCCATCTCTTTTGTGCCAGTTACCGTTAAAAAAGCAAGACTAAATTGGCCACAACTTTACATAACATTGGAAAAGAACTAAAAAACCTGAAAACCCCTTAGTCATCTGCCTAGAGGTCAGATCTAACTTGGAACATAAAGACAGGCAGGATTTCTCTTTCACAAAATGAACTGGAAGTTCCTACTGTGTATATATATGTAGAGGCATGTTCATATTTTGTAATATAGCACCAGAATTTATTACCACTGAAAGCAGTATATTCTCATATCATAAATGGAATATATTTTCATTGCAAACTGAAATTACTAGGATTTTATATAACCAAACTATGTTTCTTACGGATGCAGGAATGGTTCAAATCATTGGACTTCAAAAAAAATACCGATTGAAACCACCAATATTGTTTAGGGAATTCCACCTTCACTTTGTACATACTATATGGAATTAATGAGAGCACAGCATTGCCTGAATAGCATTCTGGTGACTGGCAAGAATGAGGATTTAGAAGCAAATTGGGAGAGGGGGAGTGTGTCTCCCTCCTGCCACTGCCAAGTGTTCAGGCATGAAAAGTTCGATCCAGTAGTTCCCAAGAGAAGGCAAGACGACAGCGGAGGCTAGGATTTCCTTTCCTGTGGGGAAGGGAAGAACAAATGTTGAGTATTGGTATTCACAGTTGCATAAGTTCCTTGAATTGTATCATAGCTATTTTAAGTTTCTATTCCTACTGGTTAAAAAACCCTGTTGCTGAAGTCTAGCTGACATACAAATTTGTTCCAATACTAAGGGAATGGTTGATCAGACACTAAAAAAACTAACAATGTTGCACCTTCCTCCTGCCTCCTGTTGCTGGATTTTTAATTTTACAGTGGTAATTTCTGTGTAATTCTCTGTGTAATTGCTATGTAAAAAATACAAAAAAGTCAATTCTGCAGGGACCAGATGCAGAGGAAAAGATTGAATAATAGTGGCCATGCATTGGTACACTTTTAGACACTCTGATTGAAGGATAAGGAAAAACTCTGCTAATCCTTCAGAATAATCTTCAGCAGATTTATAATCTTCAAGTTGATGGTATCTTCTCACTCATATTATGTTTCATATCTCAAGATTTAAAAAAAAATGTTTATTAGATTATTGGTTTTTCAGTGATGAATGATAAATGGCAGATGTTTGGATTCATACAGCTTCAGAAGGTGTGTGGAAGGGTACTTTGTAGAAGTGGGCTGCCTCTTGTACTTATTCTGCAAAAAGTTTGAATTCACATTTAACATTAGGAATCCAAGTACCGCCATCAAGTTAACTGTTATTGAAAGTGGTTTTGCTGGCTTGGGACATTGCATGTTCTTAAGCCAAAGCTGGCTCATTTATTCTGCTTAGAAAATCCAAACTGGGTATCAGAGTAAGCCACTAAAATGCATATCCCACACCACGTATCCGTACCATAGCTGGTCCCAGGTAGTTTGTTAGTCTGTATAACTTGTACTCTGCTGGCATAGCAGAGCCTGCTGCCCTCGCTGGGAGCAGATTAAATGCAAGGCGAGAACAGATGGTCTTTCTGCTCCTCACTGAGGGCACTGTATCCTGGAGGGGGCAGAGTTAATCTGCGGCTAGGACGTGCTAGCCAGAGTGGCTGAAGGCGTCCTGCTGGCCTGCACAACTTGCTTTTCAGTTTGCGCAGACCCCATATGGGCTCTTAGAAGGACAGGAGGGCTGGGGCTGCATGGTGCCAATGTGTTTTCCCCGTGGCTGCCTTCCTGGAACTGCAGTCCAGGGCGACGGTTCTGCTGGCAGAAGCTTTCCTAACTAGGGACAAATCTGGCTTGCAGATTATACATCTGAACTTCCTCCTGAGCAGCACAGCGCTCTGAAGGATAGGAATGGTTAGATTTTCTAGGCAATCGGAATGATTGCTTAAGTGTAAACTGTGTGAAAGAAGCAGATAAGAGTATGTTTTTCCTGTAGTTCCACAGTAATTAGTTAAATTTGACAGGTGAGGTAGTGCATACAATATTATAATTGTATTAAATAATTCGAATGAGATAAAAATGAGAAAGGGTTACTTGTATTCCTGGATGATTTCTGGTCCTGTGTTACCTGCAAGTGAGACATGTTGCCATAGGGATGTTTCAGCCGCTCTAGAATTTTAGTAATATTTTTCTGTTTGAAATAGTAGGACAAAAGTTACATCTCTACATATTTAGCAATTTATGACTCATTTTAGTTTGTGAGAATATAATGAACCCTGTAGTTACTGTAAGGTTTGTCTCAATTTAACTGTAACATAATATTTAAGCTTCATCATTCCCCACTGACTAGTATTTTTTTTTCTATTGGTTACTTAAGAGTCTGAACCATGACTTCCCGCTAGAATAAAATAGGAATGAAGACTGCTTGCTGTAGGTCTAAATTTTATCTGGGGAATTGGAGCAGAACAGCCGCTAAGTGAAACTGCTCTAAATCTCAGCCATAGAGGACGTAACCTCTGTTTCTTCCTTAGCTGTCAAATAGAGTGCCCTAGTTCCTTTTTCCTTTGTGTGTGGTTTCCCTCTGGTACAGTTTTTACTAATAGGTACTTTATTACAAAATATTCTGAGCTGACTTCTATCTTAATAGATGCTTAGGAGCTTTTACAAATGTCTCCATAAAAATCTATGGTGTATCTGTAAAATGGATAAATCTGTACTCTGCTGTAATGTTTTAAAACTGGAAACTGTGTATATGCACAAAAAATGTGGTTAGATGGAAAATTGTCCTTAAAACAGAATATTTCTACGTGGTTTGCGAATCTAATGGCACTATTGAAAAATATTAGACTGCATATTAATCTGTGGGTTTATAAAGTAATTTAGGAAGGACAGGAGAAAGTATTACGCTAGCTGTGGCAGTAAGACTTTTCATGCCGTAGATTCAAAGGTGGTTTACATCAGTGGTCACTCTAAATATTTTATAGTAAGAATTGTTGTATGTTAAGTGGTGTGTGTTTGTCTGTTCCGTTACAATACGCAAACATCTAAGAAGCACCATGAAAACAGTTTCCCCGGTTGCCATTCTTGGGGATGCTTTCAGCAGCTGTTGAAAGCTGCTGTTGAACAGCCACCAGGCTGTTGAAAGGTTATGAAGAGGGGCATGCTTCCAGTTTGGTGATGGAGGTGGACGGGGAAATGTACTGGTGGTGTACATATTCTGCAAACAGAAGGCTTCCGTTATTAAATCACAAAATTCTTATTATATTGCACTATCAGGGTTTTATGCAAACAATTATTTCTTTAACACTATGAGAGAATATGCATGAGTCATTTGGTAATTATGTGCCAAATTATGACTGTTCTTAAAGCATTTAAAATTACAGTGCAGTTCTTAAAAGATTTTCATTATCACTGTATTGAATTTTGTGTACACCTATGTGAGTTTTATGGCCGGTAATGATAGATGCAAGAGATGCCTTAGAATAATAGTGATTAGTAGTGTGACATGGAATTTATTTATGGTAGTACATCACCCAAGAGGTACTTAGATGAGTTTTTAGGTATCCTAGATAATTGTTTCTTACTAATTTCTAACTGTTTCTTTCCTCTTTCTCTGGGTGTAAAATAAAGTCCTTTACAAGACACATTGAGACTGGGAAAAAAAAAAGGGGGCGGGGGGAAGCTCATTTTACATGTCAGTGATTACATTATAAAATGCAGCTATGGAATAGACCTAATCACTATACAACTGTTGCCTATATCTGGCTGTAAGCATATGAGAAAGCTGTAGAAACTATGGCTGATATAGATAGCATTAGAAAGGAAATCCCACCTACTGAGGAAATCCCACCATCTTTTAATGTGCCAGATGAATATGCAACCTGCACATGGTAACAAACTGAAGGCTCGGTAAAGCTCATCTAATATAAATTGAAACAGGGAATAATTAATGTGTTAATGCATTTTGTGCCTACTGTGCTCATCTAGTAATCAGATTATTCTGCTAAATGTAATCAGAATTGTACAAAAGAATAATTATATAATAAAGCTAACTTCACCAGAAATTTGAAAAGAAACGAAATTGCTGAAATGAAGTGAAGCAAATTGTAGATTATTTATTCTCACTGGTAATCGTCCTTGTAAAATAAAAGAGTAATTTTTAGGTATGCTTCTTTTCAAACTGAATTGAAAAAAAAATAATTTGAGAGGAGGGAATCGGGAAATCAATATAATCAGAAATAACAGCAATATACATGCTAGTCGTCTACCCAAGTCAAAAAACTTAATGTGTTTCTGGTTATAAAACCTGAAATTAAGGAAAATTTCCATATCCACAATGTATGACAAAAAGGTGAATTATTATTGTTGAGGCAAATGGATATTGAATGCAACCTATCCCCAAACAAACTAATGCAAAATCATTCTCAGGGTTGAATTCTATGAAATAGTGATTTTTCTTAGTTTGTAAATCCTTTCTTTTTTTTTGCTCATATTATTGATATTCCTTAAGAGGACGACAGTATTAAAAGTGAATTAATTTTACCAGAGGTTGTTTCAATAGCCTGCTCTACTGAACTGGACCAAAGTGTCTCCAGCACGGCCCTGCCTGCATACATTCCGGAGTAAAGTTAGGGGCTAGATTCAGGTAACCATATTAGAGTAAAACTTTAGTCCAGGAATGCTACTTTTAGACCTTATTTAATGAGTGAGGTAGTTAATCTGTTTGTTGCTGATAGCTTGGCATGGATTTATGTTTTTAATGCTCAGTCCTGTATGTTGGATGAATTTTGTGTAATTATTTAATCAGCTCGGTCTGACTGCATTGCTGTGTTGAGTTACTTTTCGTGAGTAAGGTGGTAAGTACTCATGAGAGGTGCTTCCTATCTGGAGCAGAAAAAGATGACGTTGTCCTGTAGAAAATATGAAGAGGGCATCCCCTTTGCATTAATTCAAGGAAAAGAAAAACTTCAAGAACAAACCCATATTGAAGAATTTAGCCCTAAACTTAAATATTTTTGGAAAAATAGGTTTAAAAATAGAATCTTCGTGAAGAGTGTTTGGAAATGGCCCAAACCTTTGCACGTACTTCATCTGTTTGTTGGCATATGCAGATTGTTTCCTGTAGGTTATAGACCAACTTGATAACAGACTATGTGCTAATCTTAAGAAATATTTTATTAAAATGACCAGAAGTATTTTTTTCTGTGACAGGGAGATTTGAACTGATGTTAACCTGCAGTGGTAGTGCAGAGCTTAAGCACATTTAGCAGTTGCAGAAAATGGCTCGGTTCTCATTTTGTTTAGTTGTGTCCTGCTTAGTCTACATGAAACAGTAGTGATTCACTTTCTTTACAAAAAAGTTACCACAGAAGGTCTTTTGTTCCTTAAGTGTTAACTGTTTATAAATATTGCTTTATCTTAGATTTAATGGTGCATTAATTACCTGAATAATGTCCAGATTAAAAAAAGAAAGAAATGTACCCAGACATTTAAAAAACAAACAAAAAAACTCCCACCTCAATTGCTAGTTTTCAGAATTTAGCCAAACTTACCATTTTTCCAGTTATGACTGTGAAATAGCAGGACTCTCATCTGGTACCGTATGCAGCACCTTAGTCAAGGAACTATTGTTATAGAGCAGATAAGATTAAAAAAAGTCATTGGGTTTGATGAAAACCTGCATGAACAGTGGGGAAAAAAGCCAAAGTTACCATAGCAACCACCAGTGCTTTAGACAGAAGCTAAGTAAAGAGAGGAGAAATGTAACAGAAGATATGAGGGCCATTTCATAAAGCATTAAAAAATAAAAATGAAATTTTAAGGTAACTGTGATTAATACTTAGCTTTTATCACTGAAATCCCTGATAAGCAACTTATTGTCTTTAAAATAAAAATATAAGAACCACTATTAATAAAGAAGTTTTAGTGCTGGAGTCTGTTAGGCCCTATTAAGAAGATACTTTCATGAATTTGGTAGAAAAATGGGTGAAAGTTTTATGATTTTGTTGTTGTTTGGTTGGTTTTTGTTTGCTTATATTCTTCTCTGGAGAAGGTTTTCTGAGTAACTGCAGTCTTAACCCGTGTGGTAGAATAGGCTCTGAAAATGCCTTCCATGATATAAACACGACCAAAAGTCTTCCTAATAAAAGCGGTCCCACAGTGGGAATACTGTGATTTCTTCATGGGATGGTACATTGGGTCAACTGACCGTGTAGCACTCCTTTCAGTACAGGAGTGGCAAAGGCAGCTTTAAAATTCTTGGACATCAAAATTTCAAGAAAGAGCAGCATTGATAAGTTTAGGGGTGAAAGTTGCCCATATATAACAGATTCAGGTAAAATAATGTGTGCAGTCAGTTGCCTGTGCCTTTGTGTCTGAACCTACGTTCTGATATCAGTGATTAATTTAAAGGCTGAGCTTTGGTATTTTTTTGTCTTTTTGAATGGAGTCAGCATTCTGCAGTGATTTGATATTGGGTATGAAGTCTCGTGTTTTGCCTACATATTGCTTCAAAGTTGTGCAGAATTAGATTTTTATGCGGGTGAACGTCAAATGTACATGGGATAAGATTGCAAGCATTGTTTCTTTTCTACTTCCTATGCAGCTAGTAAGTCTTAAATTTGATTTTAGTCCTCATAGAGCAAAACGGCCCATGTTGAAAACTTAAGCAAATAAGAAAACTATGAAAATGAAAATGCACTTTAAGTGTTTTATCCTGAAAGAGTGCTTTGTATGAGTATTGAAACAGTCTAAAAGTTTGAGTACAAAAAGGGAAACAAAAAACACTTTATGCCTTTTTTAAATAGTCTGACTCTCGTTCTTGCCATCTCTTCAAAGGACTGTGTTGGTGTCTGCTTGGTTGCAGCACAGTTATCCTCTGATATTGTTAGAATATGATTCTATCATATAGTAGTAGATAGTACCTAACTGTCCTGGACAGTACCATAGCCTTGGGGCTTTGCATACTTGTCGGTGCAGTTGTTACTAGTGTCCATTTCTTCTGGGGAAAAAAGGCATTGTTTCTGAAAAAAACAGATTTTGGTTATTTTATAAACCACTGTGAAATGAAAATGTTTTCCTCTCCTCTTTGCTCATATGGAAGCTTATAGAAGCGTAAAAAGTTTTGCATTACTCCCCAAAGTCTTCCTGTGAATCCAAATAAAATGCTTGTGAGGAGTTCCTTCTTGTAAAGTGGGCATAGTATTTTTTTTCTCCTCTGATATTATATGAATTACAAATATATGTCTACGTTGAAGTCAGAACTGATACTGATTAAGCTGAAATCATGAAATAATGAATGTTGTAAAGAAGAAAGACGGTGTGAATTTCTGCAAATGCTTAAGGTCCCTACTCTGGAAAACAGGTAGGAGATCTAGAAACACTTTGGCAATGATCTCTTATTTATTTAATTGCCCCGTCTAAAAAGACATTCTGTAGTCTCTAGCATGATTTATGCTCCAGATTAAATGCAACAGACTTATTACTACAGTATATAAATTTTTCTTTAGGAAAAACTACAGAAAAATGCATTCTAGATCAGTTCACCTATGCCATTCAGGACTTGTATTTAAATATTTAACTCTTGTCTGTATCAGGTTGGGGTTTGAGCTGAGAAAAGGACTTTTCCAGTGTGGCTGAACTTCATGTGGTAAAGTTTTTGTGTTGGGGCAGGGCATTATAAAGCGGCCAACTTAGAAGCACAAGCTGGAGTGGAGCAACCAGGAACCTTTCTAACAGAAGCAGTGTAAGTGCTCGTTCCTGCTGCAGTTGGACTTTAGCACAGGTGGTTGCTGCTCCCTGCTGAGCCCTCTTTCCTTGCAGAGCCCTTTGCACCGTGTGCCTGCCTCTGCCAGGGGCTTGATCCAAAAGCCCCGGAGAAATCTTCCAAATCTCAGTGTGTGGCCTTGTTATCACATAACACAATCTGTTAAGGCTATTGAGGTACCTATGGTACGCCCTGACAAGGTACTGTTGACATGTATTTCAAGGCAGAAACTCATATAAACGTTACGTTCTGAAATAGTTTTCTACGACATCTCTGTTAAGTTCCTGCTGAACTTGTTTAACACAAGCAAAATAGGAATTGTTTTCTAGCCCTTTTTTTTTGTGCTATGTTTTTATAGATGTGTGGAAACTTACAAGTGTAGTGCTGTTAGTGGGTTGTGCAGGCTTGAAACATTAAGCACGTTGTGAGAAAATGCGGTCTGTCACTAATGGCACGAGGTAGGAACACGACTGAACTCTTGACTATTTTGGTAGATTAAACTAAACCCCACTAGGTGGTGCAAGCAAATAAATCACCTTGCCGAATACTTCTCTCCAGATGAATAAATTTGGGAAAAGGGTGTCTTTCACTAAATTAAAATACAGTCTTTGTTTTTTGATTTGTGATTATGTACAATAGTTATTAAAATGTAACATTTAATTCTGTCTTAGACTGCTCTTTCCACATACAAGAAAAAAGTGCATTCTGGTTTTTGCTTAGACTTGCATATCTGCCTTTCTTATAGTGTAGGCTGGTGTCACGATGCTGTATTCATAGCTGGGGTGGTGGCTTGCAGAGGAAGTAGCAGAGGGCTTCCACTGTGTTTCGCTGTGCTATCAGAAGTGGCTGCTGTGATATAATATCCTTCCTAGGGGCTTACTGAGGCATTTTCAGACTTATCATCTGCTTGGAGAATTCTCTCTCAGGATCTCTCTTGTTGCAGTTTATCTTCTGCCGGTTTCACTTTGGATTTGCTTACCTTCACAGCAGTATTGTATACATGCAATTAAAACTATTTATTTATCAGAAAAATGAATTTCGAACAGTAAGTTACAATAGCATACCGTCAATTTACTGTCCTCATAGAAGTGGAGTGAATAAGGTTCCAGTAGCAAATAATTTTTGAAATACAATGTGTGCGGTTGGTCTGTAAGGGTTGATGTAGTATGTCCAATAGATCAGTGGTTCTGTTATGTTTTTAAAAAAAAAAATCACAACAAAACCCCCAAAAAACCAGAAAACCACAAAACAAAACCCCAAAGCTGGAAAGACTCCTTCACTGTACTCCTGGAGATGATTATAATACAACATTATCAGTTTGTGTTGCACTGACTGTACCACTGTCTTGAATTCAGACTATATAATCTCTCAATAGGTCATTTTTTTTTAACTGTTTTTTCTTTTCCTCCTCCTCCTCCCCATTGAAAAGACCTCTTGCATAATGGTGAGTTTACTAAAGATGCACTGGCCAATAGTTGGTCAACATCTTTTTATAGCTGTAAGATTAGTAGGAAAAGTATTTGAATAACAAAAAAATCCACATTCTTGAGATAAGTAGAAATTCCCAGGGCTTTCCACTTATGGAGAGCCATCATCACGGTCACTTTCTTGTTACAAACCTTATTTTACCAGAGTTTGTATGGCTTCCCAGTGGACTCCAGGCTGCCAACTCTTCTGAGAAGGCGATGGCATCGTGGTTCTGCCATGATGCTGAGGAAGCCCCTGCCTGTGCTAAAGGGCGAGTGCTGCAGTGAAAATGTTGTTGACTGCTTAGCAGTCCACTTGAGATCGCAGGTGTTCTTCTTAACTGCTGTTTTCCCCACTGTGTCTGTCGTTCGGGCCTTTCTCTCTCAACGAATACAGTGTATCAGTAAGTACTATGTTATCACGTTTCAGTCTAGGACTCTGTAATAAGACAATAACTGCAGTTACTAAGCAGCTCTCTAGTGAAAGTTCAGTACTTTACAGTGCAGTCTATTTACTGAAATGGAAATTTTTCATTTCAAAGTGACTTATATGTTCATCGGTGGGGATGGGTGTGTTTGCCGCGTTCATTCTAGTCTTGATAAATGCAGCAGAAGCAGGTTTTTGGTTTTTGTTTTGTTTTGGTGGGTTTTTTTAGGAAATAAGGCAGGGAGACATTAAAGTATAAAAAGCCTGTGCCCATGAAATCTTAATTGACCAGCATCCATAAAGAATACATATACTAGCCAC
Source organism: Balaeniceps rex (assembly GCA_013401315.1). Taxonomy (NCBI): domain Eukaryota; kingdom Metazoa; phylum Chordata; class Aves; order Pelecaniformes; family Balaenicipitidae; genus Balaeniceps; species Balaeniceps rex. The sequence goes on along the minus strand of VYZW01014158.1, from coordinate 2,867 downwards.
AAATAGTCAACACATACTCTGAGTTTTACAAGATTTTGTTAGAATGTATAGCCTCTATAGGGTAGACATAGAAGAATTGCTGCAGAGGTATTAGACTTAAAATGCAGAAAGAAATTTTTTTTTTCTCAGTTTCCTTGGGTTGGAGGAGCAACATACTTGATTGCCATCATACACTTTTGGTTATCATTAACTCCAAAACCAGAGTAGAATTATATGACGATGCAAGTAGAAGAGGTTCATAGTATGTATATTAACATACTTTGATATTCCTGCTGAAAAAGATCGGTGCCTATTGTTTTGGTTACTTGTATTGCAATAGCCTGTGGGAGTCCCACTCAAGAATGAGGATCCACTGTAGCTGAGCAAGGAACATACACAAGAAAGATACACACCTGCCACCATGGTGCTTACATTCAAAGTACTCTAACAGTTTTGGTGACAGATATGTTGAAGATTCATGAAAACATGAGAGAAAACAGATGATTTAGAAATCAAGTTTGTTTTCTACAAAATGTTTAAAATATGAAGTTAAAAGGTGCAGGACAGAATGTAAACTCTTTACTAGACTTCATATATTTGATAATATGTAGCATGGAAAGTTTTGTAGCAAGAAATCTTCTGTCGGCTGTTGCATGTCTTTGTGCTTCCCTCACTTTGGATTTTTTTCTTGAGCATATTACTGTGCAATTGGAATTGTTCCATTGTTTCTATAACTTAGTTATTCCATATGCAGGTGGCAAAAGAGAAAACTGACCTCATTATCTGTACTAAATGAACCAAGAAACTTCTAGTTCTTGCCTTAGTTTCATAGTTGCCTTTTATGTATATGTGTATACACACACAGAGACACATATATATTTATATATAGGATTGTGAAGGACCTTAGCAGCATTAGAGATTTTGTTCTTTTAGGTAAGGTATATTGAGAGCCTGAAGTTCTTAAAGCTGAGTGGCAGATTGGCACTGTGGTGTTTTCTGCTTTACACAGTCTCTTGCTGGTAGTATCGACTGATAATGTATACTTAGCATTCAGATTTACTGATACAGTGTTCTGTAGATTGTAAACATTTGCAGGAAATGACTTAAATAATGGAAGAACCTACCACTGGAATAAAGCTATGTTTAACATGAAAGCAGTGTGTTAAGGAAATGACAGAACCTGTTTNTTTAAAAAAAAAAAAAAAAAAAACCAAACAAAAAACCCAAACAACAACACAACAAAAAAAGAAAAAAAAAAAAACCAAAACCCAAAACGTGAACAATCCTCTGACAAAAGAGTGAAGTGGATATTTTGTTCCTGCTTTAGCCTTGTCCCTTGGAGACTGCAGAGAGAAAGGGAGCTGATAGTTTGTGGCATGCTCAGAGCTACTGCATCTGTGCCTTCCCAGCAAGAAGAGGGTGAGGTAATCGGAAATCTGGACTTGGCAGGTGTCTGAGATGCTGGATTTCATGACAGGTATTTGGATTAGAAATCACCTTGGAACATTAGAAATCTGGCTTGTCCAGCCTACTGTTTGGCTTTGCAACCAGGGATAAC
>VYZW01014156.1:0-22224 GCA_013401315.1 Balaeniceps rex | reverse complement strand
TTTTTTTTTTTCAGTGAACCACTGCTAATCAAAAATGTATGAGCAATGCTTTCATAAGTAAAAAAATAGTAAAATAGTCTCATAAGTAAAATAAAATAAAAAATGGAGAGTGAACAACTTTCTGTTCTAACGTGGCCATCTGTCATTTATAAAGACATCACCCCATTAACCTGTCTAATCAACTCCATTCTTTTTTCAAAGTTGGTTAAGTAAGTTTATGAGGAGACGTAGATGTTCTCTTGATTAAATCTGTTGTAAAACAGCCTCCCTGGTGTTCTGCTTTGTGTGCATTTACACATATAAAGGTAATTACAAGTACGTATCACTACTGTAAATTCCATGCTTGTCATATTACAGTACATGACATTTTCATTTCCTCCCAGTGAAAATGAAATCTGATATTTTCTGTTCAAGCAATAATGACCAAGTAGAATTTGTTATTATTAATGTTTGTCCTAAAGTGCTCCAAGTCATGAGGTGGTTTCCTCCTAGGCAGTTGAATTTATAATGTGGAAAAAAGGGAGTTGACATGTTGCTATACCACCTTCAACCATTCCCTCTCAAGCCTGGTTATTCCTTCAACAAACTGGGAGATCCCTATGGAAAACCCACAATGTAGGGAAGAATATTACTGAGTTCAAGTTTAAAGTGGAGAGTTGAAATAACTGATTCTCCTCAGCAGAAATTTCTGAAGTCTGTCTCTGACCTTTCCTGCCTGACATTTTGCCTTTATCGCAGGGACCAGAGCTTAGTTCCCTTGCAAGTGAACGTAGCTCTGCAGAAGTCAGAGTCAGTTAAGTTGCATCAGGTCTGATGCAATGTGGTCAGCTATCTTCATCGGGATTTCTTCAGTGCCTTCAGATTCTACCAGTAGTGGGGAACTACTGGGAACAGACCCTTTGAAGACCTGCCCAAATAACTGTGCTATACCTGGGAACCACAATAGGAAGGCTTCTATAATATGCAGTCAAAGTTTATGTAAGTAGCTGAAATACTGAATATGTTTCAAATGCTTTACTAGTCACTTAGATAAGTTTCAAGTAGGTTATATTTTATTAAATGCTAGTTTTATCACTGCCAATTTCAGCATTTGGATAATTTTTTTATTGCCTGATTCTTCTTTTATTTAAAATAAAATATGTGTCCTCAAATCCTGAGATGAGTAGATCTACGCATATGGAGAATTTTTTGTAAAGACCCTTCAATGGTAATGGAAAGCACCTTTATTTTTAGAGGAGCACTGACCACTTGGTTTGAGAACCAAATCTCTTTACATTATATGTGAAATCTTCCCTCTAGAAACTTTCCTCTCTAGAGGTAACTGGAGAGACAGGCAACACACAAACCCACAGTGAAGAGAGGAGGAAAGACAATTCTATACCATATGTGGAGGGAGAGAGGGTTAAAAAAAGCAAGCAGATGGAATTATGTCATGATGCATCATATGACAGAAAGCAGATGACAACTTTTGGGGTGCTCCATTTGGAAGATGGAAATGGATCTGCTCTAGTCTCACTGAAATCCCATGGAGGAGGCAGGTAACGTATCTGTTCAGGAGTATTACAACTCAGGGAGTGGCCAGCACATCTCTTGGCAGATCTCAGGGTATTAGAAATTCAAAGGCAGCCTAAAAATATTCAGACAAAAACCAAATACCCACAACCTTGTCTCAAGCACAGAGACAGGAGAATGGACAATTTCTTTCTGAATCTGGCTGGCTACTTTTTCCTCTTTCCCAGTTCCTAAGCACACGTAGCATAGTCACAGACATAAAGTGGCAACTGTTTCATCACCTTTTTCTCTTCTTGAAGAAAACTAACACTGAGAAACAAGGAGTAAGCTTATGCCACCTTAACAGTCTGAAGGCAACTGGACATAATGCCATGCAGCAACTAAAATTCTAATCCAATGTTGGTAATTTTAAAAACTGAATGGTTTTGCACAGTTTGAGAGCTACTTTACTGGCTCAGTAAAGTAATTTAAAAATTTTTTTCTCAAAAGCAAAGGGAGCTCATAGTAGCAGTAGCAGAGAGTAGAAGCAGCAGTGGCAGACTAAAAACTCTGAACTTCAGCTTGTTCGGACAGCTAGCAGACAGGATCTCATGGGAGGGTGCTCTGAAGGGCAAAGGGCCACAGAGAGCGGGTCAGTCTTCGAGGCTGGCCTCCTGAAAGCACAAGGACAGTCCATCGGGAACTGCAGGCCAACGGGTGTGCACAGCAGGCAGCCAGACTGGCTAAGCAGGAAACACCAGAGTTCAGATGCAAAAAGGAAGTGTATGGGGCTGGAAGCGGGGATGGGCTGCACAGTACAAACAGAAGTATTGTGTCTGTGCAGGAATGGAGTTGGGTGTTACACGCAGTTATGTGCTGCCCAGAGAGGCTGTGGAGTCCCCAGCCTTGAAAGTTTAAAAAACTTGAATGCTTCAGACCCTAAGCAACTTGATTGAACTTTGAAACTAGACCTGGTTTGAGGAGGAAGCTGAAGCAGATGACCTCCCGAGGTCCTTCCCAACCTAAATTACTCAATGACTCTGTATTCTTCATAGAATCAAGAGTCGTACAGGCCAACCTAGACCAGCTTGCTCAGGGCACTGTCCCTCTGAGTTTTTACTATCTCTACAGAAATGCTACCTGCAATTTTAACTTAGACATATGATTTGAACCTAATTTAAACTTAATCCTTGCTGTTTCATTTCTGGCAGTCTTTCTTTTCAAATTGTGTGAAATTTATGTACCGCTATGTGGGTTTCTTTCTTGCAAGGGATGTCAGTTTTCAAAGCAGAATCTGCATTGTCATGAGGATCTTAAAGATGGAATCAATTAACAGACTGATTTAATGTAGGCTAAAATTGTTTTTCTAAAGAAGCACAGACCAGAGGCTACCTTTTAATTGTTTCCTTTTATGTGTATAGGCAGTTTATAAAAGTGATATTTTGAAATGAGAGGTACTTCAGGATATTGTTAAAAATTGTCTCATTTTGAACACTGGTAGTTATAAAAAAAGAGATTTACAAATATTTTCTGATACCCAGTCACATCAGGGGAAAAAAAAACCCTGTATGTTAGCATAATGGAAAATACACAATATGAGAGTAGCAGGGATTTTCTACAACATTCACTGCATTCTTTATTCAACAAGTTATATAAATGGGTCTAAAATATTTATAGGAGGAAAGTGGACTAGTTGACTTCTTGATGGCACTTCCTGTAAAATATTTCTGTAATTTCTTTGTCAGGGTATCACATTATTACAGACCTGAGCCCAGGGTTGAGAAGTCTTTCCACATAAGCCCATGCCTATTGAAATGCACTGAAGTATCTTTAGTTAAAACATCATATTTACCTGAAAGACATCCAAAAAAGAAGGGCTATGTGCAGAAATAAAGGTTTACATGTTCTGGTAGCACAGCTGGACTGGTTTTGATGACTATGCCATGGGTGGCTTTTTTCCACCATGGTTTAACTGGGGTTAAACCACGACACCCTCTTTTATTTTTGAGTACACTTCCAGTAGAATGGCAAGGGTATTTATCCATTTCAGAAGGATCTCTCTTTTTCAACTTAAGTTTGTACCTTAAAAGGATATAAAATTAAAATAGATGCTATCATTTAGGTGCATATAACCTCACTGTTTGAATTTATAAATGTTGCAAATTGGAATCTTGCTTAAAGAAAGGAGCAAAAATTGAATAAAGGGTCTGGGATTCAGCTGTAGAAGATAACCATAAGTATACACACGTATTAAGAGGCTTGAATCCCTGTATTACAAGAGTGTGACTGTTGTTGGGGACTGGATATAGTATTATTCTAGCGATAAGTCTATTTTCTGCTTTTTGAAAAAGAATTTTCCACTAAGATTATGATTGCCAAATTTCCTACACCACTTGCTACCCTCAAATATTTTGGAGGCTCCCATCACCTTAATACAAGTTGTAAAAGGGATGATTTGGCCCTGGGACAATGTATGCGCCAGTCACTGTGACACTTTAGACAGCTGGTAGTCTGAAGATCACAATTTGAAAACCCTTATGTGAGCAAATAATCATGTTCTGCACTTACTAAATTAATTTAACTAGCCACATTGTAAAATTATACTGCAAGCCATTCATGATCCTTGAGATGAAACATGTTACTCTTCAAATAATGCTTTACAGTGAAATATTTATTCCTTGAAGGGAAAAAAAAATCACAGCAATATCTTAATTTAACTGTGCTATCTGATCTTTCATATTTTTAACATATCCACCTAGTACAACTGATGATTGGGTAAATAGACCTTCAGCCATATGCCTTTCAGACAAAAACTTTTAAAGTCACATTTTCTTAATTTGAAGCGGGTGATGGATAAAATGCATGAGGAAACTCAGATTTTTCTGCCAACTACAGCACAGTGGAAATCTTGCGTAATGAAGTGTTAACTAAGTCATGCTTTTGCAGAATGATTTAAAGTGTGATTCCACCACCAAGAGACTGTAAAAAAAGCAGGGCTCCATGGTGTCTCAGTAATTTCAGCATAAGATATGCTGAGTTTGCAAGGAAAAAAGGTGGGAATGTTTGGTTTGGGAATTTTTCTCCTCCTAATTTCCAGTCCCCCAAACTTCTCCTTTGGGCTTTTTATATTGCATGCATCATTAGCTGGAATAAATTATCATCAGACTAAATTGCATGATTAACTATAGCTGAGTTGGCAGTAGAGGGAGAGAGACTTTAACCTGCACCATAGGCAAATTTAGTAGGAAATAACCGATAAAGAAAATGCTCAATCACCTCACTAGGGCACTTTTACAAAATAATCTTTTATAGAAGAATCAGAGCTTTAAGAAAAGCCTAATAATGAGATAAAACAAGCTTGTATAAAAAGATGCATGATAACCCAGTTTCAGAGAAACTCACTACAGTCAGAAAACTACCAGTTCTATGGATAAATTTCAGATTGTTCTATAAAACACTGGAAAAAAAAATCAGAGAATTGAGAAACATACAGATAAATAAAATCTTGATAATCAATTATTTGCTTAGCAAAAAAAAAAAAAAAGAAGAATAGAGTTTTTGCAATGCAAATACTTTACAGAGAAAACAGGTAAGTCTGAATAATCCACTGAAGTGTATTCTGAAAGGGCAGAAGATTATAGAGCGCAGGCACTATCTGTCCCTGTTTAATTTGCAGAAGTGAAAAATTAAGAGGCAGCATATAATATCTGGTCTCTATTCCCTACAGAGACCACATTTAATTGTACTTCTGTAGAGAGACCATGAGCTTTCTGCTCTTTAAAAACCTTCAACCATAGTACTCTCAGTATCTTGGCTCTGCCTGTGCAGAATCTCTCCAATCCACCCTCCAAAGCAGCAGCAGCAGCAGAAGGAAATGACTGGTGATTTTCTGGGGGAGGGCAGATTTGGCCCACTGGCACCTCCCTTCCCTGCCCATTCCCCACCGCTGGGGCAGGGGCAGAGCTGCAGCAAAAGGCTGTGACTACAGCAAGTAAGACAAGAGGTAAGAGGGGCTGGAAATGCAGTGTGCTACCCTGTTGTTATGGGTGCTGGGAAGTGATCCATGCTAGCAGTAGTTTTTTCTTCATAATTTATGTGTTACGCCATAATGTTTTGCTACAGTGGGATTCAAAGTATTTTTAATTAACGAGGACCCACAAAGGAAGAAAGCCATATTCATACAAGGAAATAGGAGAACACGGGGGTTCTCATGTGAGCCAGGGTTCTAAGGAAAATATTGTCAATGAGGTATAAGGCTGCCTGCATCTGTGGTGTAAATACTTAGAGCTAGCTAACTAATGTAAATTTGAAGCAAAAGCAAAAGCAGAACATTAAATAGGCTATAGCAGTGCTATGAAAAAGCATTCACTCACCAAGAATGAACACTGCCTGGCAAGGCACTCAGACCCTGTTTTTTTCTGCCTAAATTACACCTGAACCGTTGACTAATGTTACTCCAAATGAAATTTAGGTTTGATTAATCGATTCTTTAATATCTGCTTGTTGTAGGCAAAAGTAAAGAGTTATACAAAACAAACCTAAATATTTTTCCTAAATTAGAGGCTTTTATGTATAAAGTTAACTTAAGTGAATTTGCCATGGAAGCAGGCCATCAGGCTCTACCATGCTGTGCAGAGATACAGAGTTGGCTATGCAAGTTATTTCTGTAGATTTACCTTGTCTATAAGATTTGCTAAACTGGAAGTGCAAAAACAGTTGTAGGAGTGTCATGGTTTAACCCCAGCTGGCAACTAAGCCCCACACAGCTGCTCGCTCCCTGCTCCCTGGTGGGATGGGGGAGAGACTCAGAAGAGTAAAAGTGAGAATACTTGTGCGTTGAGATAAAGACAGTTTAATACATAAAGCAAAAGCTGCACATGGAAGCAAAGCAAAACAAGGAATTCATTCACTCCTTCCCATCGGCAGGCAGGTGTTCAGCCATCTCCAGGCAAGCAGGGCTCCATCACACGCAAAGGTTACTCGGGAAGACAAAGCACCATCATTCCAAACGTCCCCCCCTTCCTTCTTCTTCGCCCAGCTTTACATACTGAGCATGACATCATATGGTGTGGAACATCACTTTGGTCAGTTGGGGTCAGCTGTCCCAGCCGTGTCCCCTCCCAGCTTCTTGTGCATCCACAGCCTACTCACTGGTGGGGAGGTGTGAGAGGCAGAAAAGGCCTTGACTGTATAAGTACTGCTCAGCAGTAACTAAAACATCCCTGTGTTATCAACGCTGTTTTCAGCACAAATCCAAAACATAGCCCCATACTAGCTCTAGGATGAAGAAAATTAACTCTACCCCAGCCAAAACCAGCACAAGGAGTTACCTGAGAAGGGGAGAGGGGAATTTAAAACAAGCTTGTGTTTTACATTGCTTGTAAGGTAGAAGCAAAGGGAAATTTGGGGATAGCGTGTATTATGTATGCTTTATGACAACTAAAATAAAAGGGAAGATTGCTTTTTGACATCTAGAAAGAATAATTTTCCTGATTTAGATGATACTAATTAAAACGCTGATAATTCCTTCCTCAAACATGAGTACATAAATAAGTTATATAAGAGTACTTATTTCATTGTGCAGTATATTCATAAATATTAGATAGAAAAAAAAAAATCTCAGTTACAGAAAGCAACAAAAGCTAGTGAGGTCTCTTGAGTTTTCCTTTTGTTAAAATAAATCAGTAGTCTTGCTTGGATTCTTAAAAATAATTTCTGTCCAGAAGTTAAACATGTTTAAATAAATTGACTGCATAGATCTTCCAAAGAAAGAAAGGCCCAATACTACAGTCAGATTTTTGGAGAAAGTTTCTAGGTTTTATTCTGGTGGGTTAAAAAGTATATGTTAAAAAAAGCATAGTTTCTGTTGATTACTTGATAATAGTTTGTATGGTCTGTGTATAAAAAAATTGCAGGTTTCTATAAAAGAGTCTGGTTTGGTAGGAACTGCTAGTTTTTAGTGGTGGTTTAAAAAAAAAAAGGTACCGCAAGGTTAAATTTTTTACGAACACTTTAAAAAAAAATCTTTGACACATGTAGCAGGAAGAAAGTGTTCTCAAAAGGATGATCATTTAAATTGAATTAATAGACATCCATTTTGTTTAGACTGGAAACCTGAAAGGACAAGACCAACAAGACTCTCATGCCCCTTTTCTTTTAAAAAACAAACAGTCATACCCTGAACTGTTGACTGAGCTGTACGCTGTTAGCTCTCCTTGACTTTAAAGGCGCCCTTCACTCCGACTGTGCTGTGTGATAAGGACAGTGACTTCTCCTTTCTTCTAACCTGCAGAAAGATCCTTGGGACTGATTTGATTTAGGGAAGCTGAGAACAGGCAAGTTTCCGATAACTTACATTGTCCTTATCTTATGTAACAATTAGCAGAAAAGGGTACTACAGAACCCCTTCATGTTGAGGAAACTGATTGCAAAGGTCAGTAACGTTGGGTGGTAGAGGCAAAATCTCAAAATGGTTAAGCAGTTTCATGGGAAATGGAGAAAGCTAGAGGAGAAGACAGGCGATGCTGCTTCCTCTACGTTTCCAAAGATTTACAGGAAGCTACATAAAACGTCCTGACTTCTGAATTATGAAACCACATTTATTCCTAGGTGGGGGTTGCAACCCCTTATAAGGAGGCAAATACTCCCTTTTCCCACAAAGCCTTTCCGCTACAAATAGAGATGCTAGACCTTCATAATTAAAGTGAGAACTTATTTCCATGTATCTTTCAAACCCAGTTCTACGGACAGACATGTCTTTCATAACCAGTTCTGGCCATAGAAATTATTTCATTTTACAAGGTGGATATAAAAACCATGTTGCATGCTCTCCTCCTCTTCTTCTATCTTCTGCCAGTTGCCAGGCATCTCCCTCACAGGCCAGTCTGACAGTGGGACAGTGGACAGGAATACTTCTGCTTCCTACAGTCTCTGGTGAAGCCACCTTGCTTGGGGTGGTAGCAAAGTCTAAGATCCTTCCCCTCTACTCAGCACTGGTGAGGCCACACATGGAGAACTGTGGCTCAGCCTTGGGCAGTGGCAGGTCCCTCCTGCAGCCATCTGGAACTGGCTCTGTCTGCCATGGGTACAGCTCCTGGTGTCTTCTCACACCTGCAGCACCACTGCCACCAGAACCTTGGCACATAAACCCGATACAGAAACACAGTAAGAGAATTTAAAAAGCGAGAGGGTAGAAGAAACATAGGCAAGAATTAAAAAACAGGGACATTGAACCACATACAGGGAGACGTTGAAAGAAAAATTTTAAAAGCAACAGGCAACAAGACATAGCAGGAGGAATTCATCAATGATCTGGATGAGGGGATCGAGTGCACCCTCAGTGCGTTTGCAGATGACACCAAGTTGGGCAGAGTGTTGAACTGCTTGAGGGCAGAAAGGCTCTACAGAGGGATCTGGACAGGCTGGATTGATGGGCCGAGATCAGTTGTATGAGGTTTAACAAGGCCAAGTGCCAGGTCCTGCATTTGGGTCACAACAAACCCATGCAACGCTACAGGCTTGGGGAAGAGTGGCTGGAAAGCTGCCTGGTGGAAAAAGACCTGGGGGTACTGGTTGACAGCCAGCTGAATATGAGCCAGCAGTGTGTCCAGGTGGCCAAGAAGGCCAACAGCATCCTGGCTTGTATCAGACATAGCGTGGTCAGCAGGACCAGGGAAATGGTCATCCCCCTGTACTTGGCACTGGTGAGGCTGCACCTCAAATACCGTGTTCAGTTTTGGGCCCCTCGCTACAAGACAGACATTGAGTTGCTGGAGCGTGTCCAGAGAAGGGCAACAAAGCTGGTGAAGGGTCTGGAGAGCAAGTCTCATGAGGAGTGGCTGAGGGAACTGGGGTTGTTTAGCCTGGAGAAGAGGAGGCTGAGGGGAGACCTTATCGCTCTCTACAACTACCTGAAAGGAGGTTGTAGCGAGGTGGGTGTTGGTCTCTTCTCCCAAGTAGCAAGTGATAGGACAAGAGGAAATGGCCTCAAGTTGTGCCAGGGGAGGTTTAGATTGGATATTAGGAAAAATTTTTTCACTGAAAGGGTTGTCAAGCATTGGAAGAGGCTGCCCAGGGAAGCGGTTGAGTCACCATCCCTGGAGGTATTTAAAAGACGGGCAGATGTGGCGTGTGGGGACATGGTTTAGTGGTGGACTTGGCAGTGCCAGGTTAACGGCTGGACTCGATGATCTTAAGGGTCTTTTCCAACCTGAATGATTCCATGGATTAAGACGGACGGGGAGCTTCAGAGGAGACGCAGGACGAGAAACTCACTGCCGCAGTGCCGCCTTTCGGCCACCGGGCGGCGGCGGCGGCGGCAGCGAGCACCTGGCGGGCGGCTCTTGCCCGGGGGCGGCTCTTGCCCGGGGGCGGCTCTTGCCCGGGGGCGGCTCTTGCCCGGGGGCGGCAGCCGCCGACACCGCGCACGTGGGGCGGCGGCGGCGTTTCCTTACCGGGAGGCGGTAGCGAGGGAGGCGCCTGGCAGGCACGGCAGCACGACACCGCCGTTACCGGCGGACAGCAACGCAGAGCGCCGCGGCGCCTCCGCGCATGCGCAGCGCCTCACCTGCAATACCGCCTTTCGGTCGCCAGGCCGCAGCGGTGACTGACGGGACGCGCCACCGCGCATGCGCGGCCCCCGACCCCCAGTGCCGCGTTCCGGCAACCAGGCGGCAGCTGCGCATGGGCTGTTGGGGCGCGGCTGGCAGACCGCTGGAACCCTCGCGAAACCGGCAACGAAACTGCACCGGGGGCCGCGGCGGCCTTGTCGCGCGTGCTTGAGAGCAGCACGGCCGCCCGGCAGCCGAGTGCCGGAACGCTCCCCCGCCCGGCAGGCCCGGCAGCCAGCACGGCCCCCGCTCCGGAGCTCTGCGCCCCGGGACTACGGCTCCCGGCACGTCGCGGGACACAGCCTTCCCTGCGTTCTGACCGCGCTGGGACACCGCTCCCCCCCTGCCCCGAGCCTCCGCCGCGGCCCCCGCCGCCTTCCTCGGGCCTTTCCCGCCCGAGGCCGGGCCCACAGCCCCGCCAGCCGCGCCCCTCCTCCCCAGGCCCCGGGCCCCGACCGCAGGACGCTCGCCTTCCGGCGGCCGCCCGGCCCCGCTCACCTTCTCTCCCGGTGCCGCTGGGCCCAGGGATCTGCCCCGGTGGGGGCCCAGCCGTTACCGACAGCTCCCAGAGCGGGACTTCTCCCCGATGCACTGCTGACCTTACCCCTTCCCACCGCTGCGGCTTGTGAGGAGGAGAGAGTCAGAAACTGGTCGTTAGCAGCAACAATTTTAACTGCAAAAGCCTCTAGGTTGTCCTGCGCTAACCTTAATGGAGAAGCCCGTTATTGATGAGAACTGACACGTGGAGCTCGTTCCAGCACCCCACCACAGGACATTAAATGTCAGTCGATGCTATTTCATCACCTCCTCGGGGCAGGAAAGACTTCCAGGACCCCAAGGCCAAGATAGGAGGCAAAAGGAATGAAGTGCCTGGAGTCACTTGCAGGTTTCGTAGTGGTCACACAGCTCAAGTACACTACAGTAGCTTTGCTGGACAGCATACAGCCTGGTCTCTCAGGAAGAAAGATGCTGCTTTTTGTCCTACGTTAACAAGTTACTGAGAAAGCTTGCTCTGGCATACTAGGGAGGCACTGCAGAAAAGCAGCATCTCAGCTATTCTTTTTTCCTTCAGAATACCTAAGCAAAGCAGACAAGTGTTACAGCGCTAAAGGCAGTTCTTACATGGTAATTACTCTGCGATACTTAAATCAACTTACAATTACAGTCTTAGTCCCATTCCCATCCAAGGTGCTGAAAAATTCCTGTTTCTACTAGAGCATCATCAAGTGCTTTATAAACCACTGCTTGCTACAGAAGCACACCAGAACACTGCAGGAGCACTGCAGTGTTGTTTCTGTCCTGTTACCTTACTCGCTGGGGAGTTTTGTTTTCCACCTTTCTTCCATGAAGTGGGCAGTGCAAGACGTGCCATCCAAGCAACTTTTTTGGGCTTACCGCAGCTTTCTCTTGTCTTCGTGAGCCAGCTGTGTTGGGATGCGAACCGTACGCGTGCCTCCCATAGACCAGAAAGCCTGCACACAGGGGTCACTGTGCAGCAGCTGACCTTGAAGTAGCTTCTTCCCAGGTGATGCAGCATCTTGCACTCACCTATCCTTAGACCAGTACTTGCCAGTACCGGGTATGATACAGGGATCTATGCTTCTGGGTCAAACATAAGTCTCCAGGGGGTGCCACAGTATTCCAGCCTCCTTGCGCCCGTAAGGATAGTTTTAGGCCTGCAGTCCAGAGAAGGAAAACTTTTTCAACTTAATCCATAAAAAAAAAGATGGAAAATAACTTCAGGTGGTAGGTACCAGTACTACTTGATGTTCTTAAAATAACAATGGCTGGTAGGTATGTATTAATGACCCCTAACAGTCCATCTCAGCACATCTGCATGGAGTGAAACGCCTCATTTCTTCAGGCCAGGAAATCTGTTTTGTCTCAAAATGAAGACCTAGCCCAGTCCACCTGTATGGAGACATTCATCTGGAGGCATGATGGCGTCAGCATGTCTTTCTCCTGGACTGTTTTCTCCAGGATGAGTGTGATGCGGTCAGCAACCACCAGCTGGTGCGCAACCCTCCCCTTTCTCAGCAGATCTGTTTCATGACCACGTGCCATCAGCCTACATCAGTCTTGGCGGCTCTATCAGGGAAGCTCCAGGCTGCTGGCTCACGAGTCCAGAGCCCATGCAGTACAGAAATGCCCAAGCAGTCAACCCCACTTAGTAGTCAGCTTGACTGATGTTTATTTGCCCAGTGAGGCTTTGTAATGCTGAAAGGGCTGCTCAACTCGACATCAGTGTGCCACTTCCCAGCACAGTAGTTTGCATCTCTAGCCAAAAAGCGGTACTTTCTCCATGGGGGGTGCGGCACAGCACCAAGCTGTTCATTTGGCTTAATGCAGGGCATGCGACCTCACGCTGAAAACAGCAAGACATACAGACCAGGAGTAAGTTTCCTACCTAGGAGGCATAAGAGCTAAGAGCACAGCAAGTGCTGTGAGTGCTGTTTTTCCTCCTCCTCTACTGAGTTGCAGTTCAACTGAAGCCACTGTTGGACTAGGAAACAGGCTCCTTCTCCAGCTATCCATGTGTTGTTCAACATGGACCCAAAAAGCCTGCATGATACAGGCCACAGGTTTGAACTATTTGCCCCCTGTAATGAGTCCAGTAATTTCCATCTGATTAAAATGTCTCTTTGAAAAAGATATCCAATTTCTCTGTGAAGAGGCAGAGAAAAGCTGGCATGCATCTGTAAGCTGTGAAACAAAAAACAAGTGAGAAGCTCACGAGCGTGTAATACAGTGCACCATCTCAGCACACTCAGGTAACATACCCCTTCCTTCCCAACCTATCTGCCAGAGAGATTTTAGTATTAAAAGCTCATTACTGCTATGATTAGCAGTACTTAGGGTTTGTTACAGGAATCATGGATTCTGTGACTTTTTAAACATTTGGGATTTTTATAGAGTGCCAAAAAATGGTAGTTTACTACCAAAGCCAGGATTTTATGTCAAACCTTTTGGTGAAAATCATCATCAGCTGGGTTTTTTGCATGCATGATCCATGAAAATGCAAAAATTCACAAGTGATCATCTAGTGGTGTTAGTTTTTTTTAAAAAAAAGAGTCCAAGTTATTAGAGTAGGAAATGAAAGGGCTAGGTAGTTTTACCTCTGTAACATTTTTTAATGAGTTTGAATAATTCCTTTTTTAAGAGATGGAGCCGAAATACCGGAAGTTACAGACTTCCCCCTCTTCTGGTTTTGCAGCAGGCAACTATGCTGAGGAGAAATTGTGGTCTGACTCCCCTTGGGGAGGACTTGCACCACCTCCAGCTGCTCTGAAGGAGAACAATGCTGGACTTCTATGAAGTCAAACGTTTACATCAAAATATCCCAGGGAAGAATCTCGGTTTCGAGCACTAGACAAGCAATCATCTTCTGTGAGAACCCAAACCCAAAGGCAAATGACTCCCTGACTGGGCTGACACTTACCCAGGCAGTGGTCCAAGGCTCTGGTGCCACCAAAAAGCACTGCGGCTGAATGTCAGGGATGTTTCTGCTGCACCTGAAAAGCAGCAGGAGCAGGTCAATGCACAATACCGCTTCTCCCCAGGCTTGCAAAACTAATCATGAAATTAATCCTGGTTCAGTGAAGCAGCAGCCAGCAGTGTCAGCGAATGCCAGACATCTTCCCTTTGCACAGAAAACCCAAGGAAGTAAAAACATGTTTGAATGCCTCAAAAAATCACCTCACACTGGGAAAAGTGAGCAGGCAGTCTCTGACTCCCTTGGGTCTGTATGCTGCTCTCTGAGGGATCCCTTTTGGACTTGGCTCGCCCAGGAGTTTTCAGCAAGCCTTGAGCCAACATCAAGTGTTCTGCTACATGACTTGGTCTGTCTGTCCCCGTAGGACAGGCTTGAGCACGTCCCAGGACAGGCAGTGTGAAGCGGCCCGCCTACTGTATTTGGGTGCCCCAGCGGACAGGAATACCTCTGCTTCTTACAGTCTCTAGTGAAGCCGCCTTGCTTGGGGCAGTAGCAAAGTCTAATGATTGCCCTTGCACAGACGGAGGCCTGAAGCACAGGTTTTGCTGAGGCAGACTTGTCCGAGAGCGGGATAGCCAGGGAACCCAGATACCTGAACTACCCCTGCCTGCAGGCAGCACTATGTCAGCACCCCCCTGGGAGTTTCCCTCAGAGACCAAACTGGAGCAGGGAATTTAAAAATGGGTCTTCCAACCATTGGCTCCTGTGGCACTGTATAGCCAATCCCTATGAGAGCTGCCGGTGGGGAGAAACCACATCCCTGGCAAGGCATGGGACGCAACAGCAAAGATCTTGTCTGTCACCCACGGGCTGCAGAGAGTCTCAGCAGGACCTGGCCAGCACTCATGCTTTGTGCTCTTTTTGTTCATGGAGTTTGCATTCACAGAGCCTTTTCAATAAAAGGGAAATATTTTCTAATATGAATCAGTGCAATAGAAATTGCAATGCAACTTATTTAACTGACATGCAGGTCATGTTACATGATTTATTTCTGTGCCAGAGTCCGAGGTTATATTTAATGCACCCTTTGGATTCCCACTGGGAATGAGGAAGGCAGATGAGCGGACACATGTCTTCAAAGAACTGCTGTTTTCAGAGCTGGTCCTGATGACTAGCAGCAAGACACAAAAGTAATTTTGTCAGTGAGTAATGCATTTACAAAAATACTGCGTTTCCACCGGAGCAGGTGATGACTTCCCTGTACAGACAAGGGCACAAGGGAGGATAGATCTGGGGGGAGACAGATTGTTGCCCATGTGATGATTCAGGGAAAGGGCATTAGAATAACTTTGCAGCCCATCTGCCATCTCACCACCAACTTCTGCTAATTGCCCAAGGTGTGTACGAGCTGCAAATACTTAGATACCCCTTAGTCTGGCCTTTGGGTGGTTTTTGCTTTCTTCCATGTCAAGGCACTTTTGTCTTCAGACACTCTTCCCATAAAATACTTCCCATAAACTGTGATTTTGATTGCAGCACATTTAAAGAGGTGGGCAGAGAGCTGGTGGTGTCCAAAGGCGTGAAGTGGGTGGCTGTAGCACTGCTTTGCCCTCAGACTGTAGATAAACCCGTCAGTCTCATTTTTGTGAAGTGCCAGTGACTAGACAAGCGTTCAGACTAGCTAGGGAGCACTTGCTGAACAGATAGGGTGATGAAAAGCTGACTTGATGCCACCATGGTGCTGCATTTGTAATTCTACGCCTGGTTCTATGAAAGGCCCCAATTCTTGAGAAGAAGGTGCAAGGAGGTCTCCTAACCGCAACGTCCTAACCAAACCTACTCTCCTTTAGCACCCGAGAAGAGACACAATGTGCAAACCAAAAGGCAATACCTTCACCCATCAAGCCTGCAAATAAAACCAAATGGGAAGTTACCTGAAAATGTCCACAGCAATCTAGTCATTCCAGATAAACACCTGCACAGCACAACAGACAAGTTTTCTTGGTGTCAGGCAATTAAATCTCTATCGAGGTATAAATCAAAACACCAGCTTACAAATCATCATCATAAAACGTTGCTGGAGATTATGTTTCCCTGTTTCTTTTCTACAGTTTACTAACATCGAATCTTTCTGGAATATGCTTTTAGATTTGTCAGAGAGTAAGTCAGAAATTGAATTCAGGTATATGGATGAGTCTTAAAATCTTGAAAATAATATTGTGAACATTTGTTGAAGCTGCTTGTGCTTTCATTGGTTGAATATTATATTCACTTGAATTGGTATCATATTATTATGTAGATGTATGCAGACATAAAGCGATCAGATGTGTTACAGCTATTCATTGCATTTGTCTTCAAAGCATCTGAAGGTCTGTCCAGTCAGCTAGATTGTCCATCTGTAATTGATACTCCCCATCCCTGATTTATACGTGTTGGGAAAGTGCCCAAGAAGGAGCTGGGCTATCTGCAACAGGTGTCTCACGTCTTGGTTTCACTGTCATAGACTGAGGTCTGTGAAATTCAACTTTGCTGCACTACAGAATTACTTAAATGCATTATCTTGCCCTTTGAGACAAACAAATTAAATTTGCTGCTGCTGACGTATATTGTATTGTTACTGGGCACTCTGCTTTTTCTTTGTATCAGCCTTACGACATCAAAACATTCATTGAAAGAAGATAGTATCTTACTGTCTGCATTAAGTGACATTTTACTGTGCAGGTCATGCTGGAGTCCTGTTAATTTCCATCTCCCTTATGTTGTTTCCAGTGAGATGTTTCAGAAATTTGTATTGGATTTGCGTGGCAAGGTTTTGGTAGCGGGGGGGCTACAGGGGTGGCCTCTGTGAGAAGCTACTAGAAGCTTCCCCTATGTCTGACAGAGCCAATGCCAGCCGGCTCCAAAGATGGACCCACTGCTGGCCAAGGCCAAGCCCATCAGCAACAGTGGTAGCACCTCTGGGATAACGTATTTAAGAAGGGGGGAAAAAAACAACGGGACACAAAACTGCAGCCGGAGAGAGGAGTGAGAGAACAGTCCTGCAGACACCAAGGTCAGTGAACAAGGAGGGGGAGGAGGTGCTCAAGGCACCAGAGCAGAGATTCCCCTGCAGGCCATGGTGAAGACCACTGTGAGGCAGGCTGTCCCCCTGCAGCCTATGGAGGTTAACGGTGGAGCAGATATCCACCTGCAGCCCATAGAGGACCCCACGCCAGAACAGATGGATGCCCAAAGGAGGCTGTGACCCCGTGGGAACCCCATGCTGGAGCAGGCTCCTGGCAGGACCTGTGGACCCGTGGAGAGAGAGGAGCCCACAATGGAGCAGGTTTGCTGGCAGGACTTGTGACCCCATGGGGGACCCACACTGGAGCAGTCTGTTCCTGAAGGACTGCACCCCGTGGAAGGGACCCACGCTGGAGCAGTCTGTTCCTGAAGGACTGCACCCCATGGAAGGGACCCACGCTGGAGCAGTTTGTGAAGAACTGCAGCCCGTGGGAAGGACCCACGTTGGAGAAGTTCGTGGAGGACTGTCTTCCATGGGAGGGACCCCACGCTGGAGCAGGGGAAGAGTGCAAGGCATCCTCCCCTGAGGAGGAAGGAGCAGCAGAGACAACGTGTGATGAACTGACTGCAACCCCCATTCCCCATCCCCCTGTGCTGCTCGGGGAGGGGGAGGTAGAGAAAATCGTGAGTGAAGTTGAGCCTGGGAAGAAGGGGGTGGGGGGAAGGTGTTTTAAGATTTGGTTTTATTTCTCATTACCCTACTCAGTTTTGATTGGTAATAAATTAAAGTGATTTTCCCCGAGTCGAGTCTGGTTTGCCCATGACAGTAATTGCTGAGTGATCTCCCTGTCCTTATCTCGACCCATGAACGTTTTGTTATATTTTCTCTCCCTTGTCCAGTTGAGAAGGGGAGTGATAAGAGCGGCTCTGGTGGGCACTTGGCATCCAGCCAGGGTCAACCCACCACAAAACTCCAATAAGAAATAAGGATAATATTTTGTATGGCTTTGTCAAATATTTTGAATGTCGTTTGTGCAAAGGTCAAGTGTTCCTATGTGGTCAACAAGTGATAAGCAACGTTTAATAATGTGCCATTTAAAATGAGTTAGTTAAAAGACAGTCTAAAAGTGCTGCTTTTCCAAAGGCTCACACAGTAATACTCTGAATTCAGAAACGGGTACATTGTGACTACTATGGTAAGTGGAAGCCTCAGGCAGTGCAGAGGCCAAGCAAAAAGAGACAAGAGGTGCCTGTGGAGAAGAGGAGCTATAAATCTTGCAGAAACAGCAGACAACTCAACTTACCTTGAATAGGGTATTAATGGTGACCCTAACAGCTGGTCTTCTGGTCTTGGCTCCCCTGAAGTGAAGACCCAGGGTCCACATCTCCTGTGTGCCTGGAGTACTGGTTATCAGCCCCTGCAGAGATGTCTTGGGGAATGGCCAGGTCTCCTCAGCTGCCCAGAGTCTGCTTAGGGACGGCGCAGCATGCGGAAAGGATCCTCTGCTTCGGCTCTGCAGTTTCAGCCCAGACCTAAAGCAGCATATTGCAAAAGATGCACTCTAGCATCTCATTCAGTGTTCGCATTGTGATTTAGGATTGACAGCCGTTAAGACAGAAGCAGCATGTGTACATGTTTCTGTTTGTTGCAAGGGCGTTTAAAAACAGACTGTGTAAATCCTTAAACAAAGGTGGTGATGGCCAGGTGCAACCACAATGCACTCTGCTCTGTGTGAGAGGGAACTCTGTCCAACCATAGCCGGAGCATGATGATTGCAGGGAGGAAGGAAATGGGGCCAGAGAATGGGGGGGAGATGTAATGAAAGTTAAATGTACTTTCATGGAGCATTTTGGCTGGTTCTGTTCTACAGTAAAAACTTTACTGGTGTCAATAAGAAGATTCCCATTGATTTTATTGCTATGAGATGACTCCCCCCACTCCCCCCCAAAAAAAGAAAGTCCTGGGAAAAAACAGGAGGTACTGAGTGTCATTGATTCCCCATGGAAGTATATTGTTGAAGAAGCATCATGGCTTGTGGACTCAAGCACTAAATAAAAGCACTATACTTACAGTTAAGCAAGATACACTGGATGTGCCTGACAGTACTGTGTTTCGCTAAAGAACGGTTGCACTTCCATGCGTCCTGCACCTCTCCAAGATCTTACCTGAATGTGGGCATTTTCTTATTTGTGGCACCAAGCATAAAACATGTTTTTGCTTATTTCAATACATGGATCAAGCCATATTAGGAAAAAAGTTGTTTCACAGTGGTGTAGAAAAAGATGAGATCTTAAATACAGGCTGGGGGCAACCTGAAACCCCAAATGAGAGAGAGAACATAATCACGCGCAGATGCAACTGCACAAAATGACTCACCCGGAAGGTGAAGACAAAACAGGCTGAACAGCTCACAAGGGTCTCCAGGAGCAGAGACCCAAGGTGCATAGAGTTAGGACCTGTGAGAACCCGTGCGGGAGCACTTCTGTTTACCCAGGTTTTCCCAGCCAATCGAATAACCTCCAGCGTTTCAGTTTTCACCCAGGACTACATCTGGGCCAGGCTTGCCCAGTTGTAGAATACAATAGGTGACAGACTGAATCAGGATGTGCTTACCTCCTTGAAATTAGCATTCCCTTAGCTACATGCAAAAAACAGGTAAGCTCTGCCACCTCTTGTCACAGTAGAGCCAAGAATTAAGGAGCCATTCTTCATTTTTGTTTTCATCAATACTTACTAACGTATGTGAATCTCTCTTCAAAACTGGCTTCTGAATTACCCTCCACTTGATCTTGAAAATATTCAAATAATATTCCTAAATATTGTCCTAGATAGTTGATCCTGCTAAGGTGAATAGATGCAAGCAGAGTAAGCACAGCATGACATTTAACAGCGTAACCATAGCACCTCCACTCCCTGAATGAAGCTAAACGCAAATATTCTCTCTTTCCTCTCCTCATATTGTGTTGCCCTGAAAACTAAACAGGCCTTTTCCTTCAAATGCTGACAATATAATTCGTTTCTTTATGCTGAAGAGATTAGGTGAAAAGGCAGAAGCAGGATTAATTTACTGCTGAGGTAATGGGATGGAGTCCTGTTGATTTCAGCTGAGCCGTGTGCTCTCTTGTATCAGTGGGGGATTTGAACCTGAAGCTGAAGATGCATTTTGGAAGATGAAACTGATCTTCTGAAAATGGTGAAATGTTTCTGTAGAAAAGAAACTAACTGTATGGGGCTTGATGACTTGGCCTAGCCATCAGCAAATCCTTCCAGCTTCAAAACATTTTCAGGAATTTATTTGCCCATAAACAATCATTGTTACTTACTACCACAATTGCCATAACACCTTGAAGACGTGGAAGACCATTGTCTTCGGCACTGCACAGAAGGCCACTCGGAATAAATCCCAAGGTAATGCCTGCTCACTGTCATCCATTAGGATGAGAACAGCTCTTTTGTCAGTTTTTTCCGTGTGACACTATGCCTTTCTAACAAGGAAAGGGTCATCTGTCTGGCCGCAGCTGGAGAAGGCTGGGACAGTTTTGTGTCAGTGGGCACCAGGGAAGTATCAGCACAAATGTTGGTGCTCCAGGCAGCCCAAACAGAGGGCAGCTGTACAAATTAGACAGGGCACTCCTACAATCCTCCTCAGTTCTTGAAGGAAACCGACAGTGGCAAGGAAGGTGCCCTCACATTTCCGCAAAGCTTCCTATTAGCTATGCACAACACTGACAATATACGGAGTTATGTGCGATGCATTAACAAGCTGGCTGCTCAGCCTTACACTGCTCATGGACCGGTACCCCGCCTTGACAGCTAGCCCAGGAGCTAGTCCAGCCTCTGCTGAACTCATGACAACTGCTCCTGTGATCTCCCTCGCAACACTGCCACTGACGCTGAGATGTCTTCTTGCCCCCACTTTGCAGATCAGAAGCGGAGATAAAGCCATGACTATGAAGTAAAGCGAGGACTCAGCCACAGGCTTTGGTCATCTCGCTGAAAGAACTTTAAGTTAATGCTTCACACCTCTGATATCCTAGAAAAAGAGCTCGTAATTGCAACTGAACTGACAAAATAACAAGTTTATGCATCTTACTTTAATCAGCAAAAAGTGCAATTCCCCACAAATATTCTCTCAGCAGTAGACTCAGTCCTGGTTGTTCTCAGCATTCTTACTCCATGTGCATCTGTCTGTTTGTCCCTACCATCCACCCTGTCCCCCAGGGATAATCATCCAATTCATGCACTAAACTGATCTGAGTTTTAAAATAACGAAAAATGGCAGAAGATGTCAGCAGCAGATAGTCTGCAAGTGCAGAATCACAGCAACTATGCCACACCCCAGATTCCCACTAACTGTAATGGGCCCATACAGAAGGTAGATGGCAAAGTAGGCAAAGATCACACATTGAATGCAGGTATGTTGCTTACACACGGTATTTCTACATGATGCTCTCATGCTAAAAACAAAGAAAGATTACATACTGCTGAAACTTTTGTTCAGTGCTAGACATGATTTTGAACATATCCATCTTCCTGTGGACCCAATGCAGTCCATGCTAAGTTAGCATGAGGATTCTCAGAAGTTTCCTTTGGGTCAGACCCTATAAGCTGACAGGTTCACTTGTAAACACAAGATTTCATGAAATCGTCTACATTGCAACAATGATACAGGATTTCATTTTGCATGCAGGCCCTGTGCTTTTTGGTTTTTTACAAACATGTATTTTAACTTGAATATTGCCTCAGTTTTTGTCTTACAGAAGAGGCATGGATTTATAAAGCTGAATGCCTATTATCCTATTCTTCCTATTTGCTCTTAGGATGAAGCAGTAACCCTTTCCATGATAGCAGGCAGTGGTTGTATTAACAACAACCAAGCAAAGATGAGTACAGCATCAACAGGAAATAAAAACTGCTATTAAGTACAATAATGCCACAGACTGGGGTCACACATGAGCTGACTTCTGCAGGATTTCTACCTTCAGAAATTTCTGCTGATTTCTGCCTTCAAAACCACAAATACGAAGTAGCAACCACTGTCAAAAAGCACTCTTTTTTTCTGTGTAAGTTCTGGAAAAGCCTTTCTCTTGAGAGTTACAGAAAGAGAAGCATGGCCAAGCAAGAAGATACTCCTACAGAGCAGGCTTACCTAAAGAAACACAACTATCAGAATACCCTTAAAGGGTGCTTGTCAGCAATTACCTCACTTTACTACCCTATTTTCCAAGTCACCCAAAAAAGGCCACCACAGCCCGGCTCTGAAGGTCAACAGACATGGGCTATTTCAGACCAACAATGCAGTGACTGTCAGAGACACGGGCACTGGCAGTCCCTCTTCTTCCCTCTTGAATTCCTGCTCCAATTTTAGCTCAGGCACAGAAGCCAGAGACGCTGCCTGTCTCTCAAAGCAGCACCCTGATGAATTCATTTAGGAGTCTTATTGGTTGGACTTGGCATTTCCCACTGCACACAGAAACCCAGACCTCCTGGGTGCCAGCGTAGAGTGACAGAACTCACCATACTCAGCACTGTATGCGCTGAGGGCACGGTGGGCATCTTTCACATGCTACGCTAGGTCTGCCTCTGTGTCTCTGAACAGTTCTAGAGAGAATTCTCACATAGAGGCTTTGCAGCAACGAAATCCCAAGCTACAATCATAGAATCATAGAATCATTAAGGTTGGAAAA